>JAMXBD010002758.1:0-165734 GCA_024138025.1 Combretum micranthum | reverse complement strand
AATATTAGTCAATTGCATGATAATAGTTTCGAAGTAACATTTTGTTCCAATAAATGCTCTATTGAAAGATTTGACAATTGCCAAGTTTGTTTTGAGAGATATAGACATAGAAACATTTATAAAATTAATTTAGATGATTTTAAAACCTCAAATGAAACATGTCTATACTCTCAAAATGATGATAGTTGGATGTGACATAGAAAATTAGGCATGCTAGTATGTACATTATTTCAAAGCTTGTTAGTAAGAATGTTGTCAAAGATTACTAAAATTAAATTTTCAAAAAGATAAGATTTGTCAAGCATGCCAACAAGGAAAGTAAACAAAAAGTTCTTTCAAATCTAAAGATGTTATTTCTAATTCTAGACCACTTGAACTATTACATAAGGATTTATTGGACCTCAAACATTGAGCTTGGATGACAAGACATACACCTTGGTGATTGTTGATGATTTCACTAGATACACATGGACTTTCTTCATTGCATATAAAGACGAAACAAATAATGTCTTTTTTAGATATTGTAAGAAAATCCAAAATGAAAAAAGCCTTAACATTGTGACAATTTGAAGTGATCATAGGAGAGAATTGAAAATTATGTAATGAATGATTTTTGTGATAAATTTAGAATTGAACACACCATTTCAGCACCTAGGACACCACAACGAAATGGAGTAGTGGAAAGAAAAAATAGAACTTTAATTGAAATGACTAGAATAATGTTGTGCAAAAATAAGCTACCAAAATATTTTTAGGCCGAAGCCGTTAATACCGCATGCTATATATGTAATAGGGTGTTCATTAGACCTATTATTAAGAAAACCCCCTATAAGCTTTGAAAAGGTAAAAGGCCTAACACCTCATACTTTCATCCATTTGGCATTAAATTTGATGCAAAAAGTGGTGAAGGTGTTTCTTGGCTATTCCTTTACTAGCAAGGCTTATAGAGTATTTAATAAAAGAACTTTAGTTGTGGAAGAGTCTATTCACGAAGTTTTTGATGATGCTCTAGCTCATGTGTGTTCTATTGATGACATAAATGATGTATGTGCTAACTTAGGTAAACTTTCATTTGAAAATGATGACCACATTAAAGAGACCTAAAATAAATGGATGCATATAGATGACTTGAATGAACAAACAAATCATGATTTTCCCAACGAATGTAAATATTGTAGATCACACCGTAAGGATCTAATCATTGGTGAACCATTAAATAGGGTACAAACAAGATAATCCTTAAGAGATATAATTAATCTAGTTTTCTTATCCCAAACTGAACCTAAAAATACAAATGAAGCCTTGAAAGATGACTTTTGGATACAAGTGATGTGAGAAAAATTAAATCAATTCATTAGGAATGAAGTTTGGGATTTAGTACCTAGACTTAGTGATAGATCGGTTATTAGAACAAAAAGGGTTTATAGAAATAAACTTGATGAAACCAGAATAGTAACTAGGAACAAAGCTCTATTAGTGGCTAAAGGCTATAATCAAGGGAAGGGATTGATTATGATGAGACTTTTGATCCAGTCTCTAGACTAGAAGCCATTAGGATACTTTTGGCATTTGCGTCTTTTAAGAAGTTTACTGTTTTTTAAATGGATCTCAAAAGTGCCTTCTTGAATGACTTCATCAAAGAAGAAGTGTATGTACAACAACCACTAAGTTTTGAAGGTAATGAATTCCCCGATCATGTTTATAAATTAAACAAAGCTCTTTATGGACTTAAGCAAGCTCCTAGAGCTTAGTATGAAAGACTTAGTAGTTTCTTAATGAATAAAGGTTTTTCTAGAGGAAAAATTGACACAACATTATTTATGAAAAATCACAAATAAAACACATTAATTGTGCAAATCTATGTGGATGATATTGCGTTTGGAGCTACTAGCATAAATCTTGTAAATGAATTTGTTGATTCCATAAAGAATGAGTTTGAAATGAATATGATGGAAGAACTCAATTACTTCCTTAGTCTCCAAGTAAACCAAACTGAAAATGACACATTTATTAATTAATCTAAATATACCAAAGAACTCTTAAAAAAATTTTAAATAGAAAATTGCAAAACCACTACACCTATGAGCACAAGTGTAAAATTTGATAAAGATGAAAGTGGCAAAAAATGTATGTGAAAAACTATATAGAGGCATGATATGTAGCTTGTTGTATCTAACTGCATTAAGAGCCGATATTATGTTTTCAGTATGTCTATGTGCTCAATTTCAATCTTGCTTAAAAGAATCTCATTTGAATGCACTTGTGGGCACTATTGAAATTGGTTTATGGTATCCTAAGTTTACTTCTTTTGATCTTATTGGATACTTCGATGCCAACTTTGCTAGGTGTAAAGTTGATCGGAAAAGCACAAGTGAAACATGTTACTACCTTAGCAACTCCTTAATATCTTAACACTCAAAGAAATAAAACTCAGTTGCACTCTCAATCGCCAAAGCTGAATATGTGGCATCCAGTAGTTGTTGTGCCTACGTTTTGTTGATGAAACAAATTTTAGAAGATTTTGGACTCAAGTATGATAATGTCCTAATTTGATGTGACAACACTAACACCATAAATTTAACTAAAAACCTAATCCAATACTCAAGGACCAAACACATTAATATTAGATAGTATTTCATTAGAGATCATATTTCAAATAGTGATATTAGCTTAGAATTTGTTGACACAAACAATCAAATTGCCGATATCCTTACAAAACCCTTGAGTGAGGATCAGTTTTATACCTTACGTTAAGAATTGGGCATGATTGTACAAGCTGAGTGCTAAATATCATGAAACCAAGTTAGTGTTTTTGAGCAAAATGAGCTATATCTTTAAAATATCTCATCTAGGACATAATTTCAGGCTGCCAAGTTTATTACATACAAAAATGTGCTTAAAATAGGACATTCACAATGTTTTGAATCTTGCTAAGTGTGCTATTGTGTGAGCCCACCATCTTCGTGCATCATACGAGTCCTATCCTCACTTTTCCAATCTTACAATGATCCCTTGACTTCATTTCACTCTCTCATATGGCTTCCTCTTTCCTCCTTTCTCATATTATTTTTATTCTGTAAGTTGTAGTTTGCAAGATATCGTTCTGATGCCATATCTATAGTGTCAGATCGGTACAATTGTCACCTATTGTTGCTGTAAAATGACCTACCGTTTGTATGCTAATCTTGCAGCATCCAACTAGTAAGCCAAATTGTAAAATCTTTAAATTTCGCTCCTTTCTCATTTCACTCTTTTTCTTTTCTCTCTATCTCTCCCGTCCGCACCATCTCTTCACCTTTGCCAGCCCCCTCCCCTAGCTAACCCTCCTTCTCCTCCTTTTCTCCACCTTATCTTTTCCCCTTCACTCTCCTTCTCTTTCTCTTCTTGTCTCACCTGTCCATCTCTCGTCTCACTGTCAACCTTAACCTTCACTTTCATGGCTTCCTCTTAGTCCCATGTGCACGTAATACATGTGCTAGGAATGATAGCTCCAACTACTACTACAATGCCCATCTCTTTCCCTTTTGGGTACATTCGGAATGGTTTAACATATTTGACAAACTACCTAGGGATTTTGGTTACCTTTTTGATAATGAGGTACTCAACTTAAGATCTTCGAGATTATGTTTTTTCCTATTTCTGTAAATGAGCATGCTGTCAAGCTATTTTACTATAATCTTATTGATAAAAAGAATGAGCATAGGCATGTAGGCATTAAATTGGGTCTTGGTGATGAAATTAGAGATAGATTGTGGACCTATGTCTATGGGCAAGAACTGAAGATTACTCCTGTTGATATTTGTAGTCTTATTGATGTGCCGACCGACGAGGCTAATTTAATGATTGATTTTCATGGTGATGTCTTTTGTTCCCTTATTTTTGATGCTATTGATTTTGAGGATGATGCGTGGCATAATGATCATGCTTTAAAGGCCAAATGAATGCCTCATCATCATCGTGTTCTTCACCTCTACTTATCTCATAATTATGTGCCCAGCGTTGGTCACCATAGCACCACTACCCGTATTGATTTGTGGATCATGTATCGGTTTCTCAATGGGGACTTGATTAACTTTTGGGATGTGATGGTGCACTATTTCAAGAAAGTCACCAATGGTCCCAATCGAGCTATTCGTTGACAGATTCGCCTGATCACTCTACTACTTCAAAGGAAAGGAGTTTGTTTTGAATTCTATCTCGACTTGTGTCATCTAAGCCTTACACCAGGCATCATCTTACTAAGGGAGATTGTCGGAAGGTTTCTGAAGGTGTTTATGTGAGAAAGAAGCCTCTTTCTCCTGTTCATGGCATTACATAACCTTCAAAGTTTAATGATGATAGTGATGATGATGGAGGTGATGCTGGTGATGGAGGGCATGCCTTTGCTGATGATGAGACTATTGGTGGCCACATAGATATGCCTGTACCTATGGATCTTGGTGATGCTCATGGCTTAGGCATTGTAGGCGTAAATCCTTGAATTTTTCATAATTTTAAAAAAATAATTGTAGAAGTCAAACACTAAAGCTGAGACCCTAAAAACCAACCTAAAGTTAAAACCAAATTCTAAATAAGTGAAAATACGAAAATCCTTAACCTTAAGAAGAAGATAACCCTTAAAGCAAAATGGAAAATCCAACAATCGATTGATTCAATATCCATACATTAATCAAATCATCTATCCGATTCCTAACACAAAAATCAAGATGATATATCAAAATAACGCTCGACAACAAAATATTAAAACCTAAAATCCTTTGGTGAATTTTAGAATAAAAAATTTCAATTTCCATCAAAAGTCAAATTGAGTCAACCCATAACTCTAGACTCGGTGAAACGATTCCGAGAACTGAAAAATATTAAATAATAAAAAATAAAATAAAATAGATCATAGATGTTGAACCAAAAATATAAAATGGTAAAAAAGCCAAAAATTCCATGATCTTACGAATAAATTAACAATCCGAAAGTCAAACCGGAACCCCAAAAGTCAACGAAGTCTACGACAAACCCTAAAGTCTAAGATCCGGCAATCCCACGCTCTTAAACCCTAAACAATGAAATTGAATGATTGTAGATAATAGTTTGTAATAATATAGGGAAGCTTAAAAATATAAGATTTATAAATTTCTAGTGTCTTTCGAATTCAAACGGGGTTAGTTTTTGAAAACCGTGCCTTGGTACAGCGGATAGAAAAAATATTTTATTAATACCGTTAGACTTGTAATAATATAAGAAATCCAAAAATATCAGTTTCATAATTTTTTGGTATCTAAAAATATCTGATATAGCTGTTTAAGTGTATTTTTATTATTACTAGTATTTTATTTGTATAGTTACTATTCATAGTACTTTCTACTATTCATTACTATTAATCTACCTCTACTTTTTCTACTACCTATTCTTACAACCTATATACTTATTTCTTACAATTTTCTTTTTTCATAAAAATTTTACACCACATATTACTAAACTTCTCTTACACTTTTTTTTAAAATTAATTTTTAATCACTTCTCTCTCCCTTCCCCATGATGCCGTCCACCCCTCTCTCTCTTCACTCTTAAATTATTTTCTTTTTCAATTTATTTAATTACATCTAATTTTCACTCCAAAACTCTATAAATACCCCTTTCATCCTTCATTTTTTCACACAACTCATTTTACTACCAAAACTCTCTCAAAATCTCATCTCAAATACTCTCTCCATTACTCTCCCAAAACACTCCCAAGCTTTCTTCTTCTTCATACACAAAACCCATTTACATATACTACTCTCAACTTCTATTTAGGTAAAAAAAAAAAAAATTCTTTTCATATGTTTACTACCCATGTCATGTAACTTTATATGACCATGGTATGAGTTACTTAAACTTAATGTTATGGAAGCTACACTATGTTCATGTATTGTTCTTGTTCATGAACACCCATTTCTATATTTTATCTTGTTATTATACTTTTCTCATATTATTGTTGTTATTATGCTAACTTCTTATTTATATCTAACTAAATATATTTATGTATCTATATATATATATTCTTTAGAGGATATAAGCTCACTTGTTATTTATTTATTTTAATCTTTACAATTTATTGACTTATTTCATGCTATTTTAAGACTAGGCTTTCTAGTCTTAGACTTGTCCTCATCAAGTCAAAATAACTTTTTCCTTCTTTTCTTTTTCTTTTTTGGACTAGTCTATTCTTAGTCTTAGGACGCCTTGAAAGCTAAGGCTCCTAATACTTGACTGGGTTACCTTGATGAAGCTAAGGTATCAAATACTTGATATTATTATCTTGGTTATTATTTGCCTCTTACATCTTTCTTATGTTTTCATTTTGATACTACATACTCATATACATGCATTATCATAATGTTATTGTCTCAACAAAAATCTAAAGTAGAATTTTCTTTAATAAAGGAAATGAAACTCACCTTTCTTAATATATATCTTTGTCATCAAATCAAGACTTTGTTATCACATCCGTTAGAAAATTTTTTCTTTTTCACCTTCTTTTCAAACTCACTAAGATTTTTCTTAAATAACAATAAAGATGATTTTCTCAAAGAAGTTAACTAACAAAATAAATATTTTGTTTTACCATGATGAGTTACATAAATTTATAAAACTTAATATTAATAAGTTGTGATATATAAGTTTTTCATAAAAGCTTAAGATTGAAATCTCTCCAACTTTTTAATAAAAACAAAAAAGTAAACTAGTTTTCGAAGTTAAGATAAAATCAATCCACTACTTTATAAACTCAATTAGAAAAATAAAGGTTTCCAAGTTTAAGTAAGATACCCGTTTTCAAAATAAAAAGAATATAAACTTGATAAATTTAAAAAAAAAATAGTTATTATCAATAACGTTGGAAAATAATGAAACATGATTTTCCTTCCTAATAAAAGTGGTAAAAGACTTAAGAGGCCAAGTTTAGAAACAAAAATTTATTTTGAAAGGATTAGGAAATGAAAATATAATAGGAAAAATATTGTTTTTGAACCGTTTCCTTTTAAAAGGAGAAATGTGAATAACTCAAATTTTATATCAACAAGTCAATAGCAATTTTAGAAATCTCAATCCTTAATACTAGAAGTAAAGGTTTGTAAGAAATCAAAGTTAAGAGAAAAAAATTAAGTTATTTTAGAAAAGAAATTGGAAGAAAAATAAGAAATATATTCATTTACAATAACCCAAGAATTTATGAAGTTTTTTCAAAACAACTAGAAAAGAAAATGTTAAAAATTTAAGTTTTCAACACCGTAAGATGAATTGCTTTGTGAAAAATAATCATTGAGACAGCACCACTAAATTTTGCATACTATATGAGGATTATATATATATATATACACGTTTCCAAAGGATTTCTCTAACTATACAAATATCTATATTTTGATACAAGTATTTTCGGATAAAGAAAAGCTTGCAAACTTGTGTTTTGAAAACTATAATTTTCGTGGTGAATCTATACCTTACGATTTAGGAACCCAAATGACCTTATATGAAAAAGATAAGCTTAGAAATGGATAGACCTATTCAATTAGGTAGAAAACAGTACGTTATGTGCGAAATTCTGAGTTAAAATGAGCAAGTTATGGCCATTTTAAGTTGAAATTTCATTCTATGTGATTTTTTATGAATATAGTGAAATAGAATTAGAAAGTTTAAGTAGAATTTCTATGAGATACTCATCCCGGGTATTTATTTTGTCTAGGTGATTAGAATACGAGATATCCCTTCCTGAGGATTACTACGACTAAGAAGATTGCGAAATGGACGAGTAAGTTATTCCTCTTAATTTCATTACTTGGTGCTTGTAGAATAGTGGCATTAGAAAATTAAGAAAAGATAAAAATGGACATGTATGGGTAATTCATGGATATGTGTATATGTGATTCTATGCATATATGATGGAATGAGAATTAAGAATATCGTAACTTCGAATTATTTGTTTAAGTATTTTGTTTACCTACATGTATGCTTTCTTATAGTTGCTAAATTGTTTGATCACTCCTAAGAAACTTTAATAAGGTTTGACTTAAGAAAAATAAAATGCTCACATCCATCGAGTTACATGTCTTTCGAAAGGCTGCTGCTCCTACGCATAAGTTGGATTGGCTGTTATCATGCTAGGACACGGGACATGTTCAGCCTTAGAGAATCCATGGCTGCTGCTCCAAGCCAATCGATTGCTTTAGGCGGAGGCTTAGGGACTCACAGTAGAAAGTCGAGGATCTTCATCAACAATTCCCTAACCTTCGATACGGAGGGGTAAATCCATCCTATATATGGTTTCCGGATAACTATATATATTTGTGTAATCACGTGATTGTTGCATAGCATGCATAGCCTATGTGTGAAAAATTAAATGAACTTATTTGAAATCATAGTGTGAATGAAAGAGAATATCTCACTAAGTTAATTGAAAGCTTATACCCCTATAGATTCTGTTGAAATAGGTATACCCATGGCCTTACTAGAAGATCGTGACATTAAGGAAGTCATGGATGGATTTTAAACTCTTATGGAGGCGATGGGAATGTAGGATGGAGTTAATTTGAAATTTCCATATATGCAGTGTATGCGATGTTAGTATTTGGGAGGTTTTTATAGTAATATATTTATACAAACTTGAAGAGATTAGCAGGGGTATGCCCCTAAGATTTGTAATCAACTACGTGTATGTTTATGATAAATATTCTCCTCATCTGGCTACTTAATTGTTATCAATATAAATTGCGCTACTCCGATGTGTTCCCTTGGTTGTGATGTACACCTTGTACATGATATGGAAGTCTTTACGTGACTAAGGTAGTCATTCTTAGGCTTTAGTATTGTGTACGACAGACTGTCATGTTTAGGGTACCCCTCGAGGCAAGACAGTAGGCGATGCCCCTACTTCTTGTGCTGACTTGTCTCACTCCTTCGACCTCTTTAAAGTTGATATCAACAAGCACTTTGATTACTTCACTACAGATGTCAATAGTAGCTTGAAGTCCATGGCTAGGGCTCAAGATAAGATGAAATCCAATCTTGATGCTTTTCTCTAACATTTCTACAGTATCCATCCTTGCCCTCTACCACCTGTTGACGCCTAGTTTCTCTAGGTCTCTTTCTTTTTTGTCTATCTTAGCATTTGGCCATTATCGATGTATTTTGAATCTTTTGGGTTGCTATATTTCCAACAATATGTTTTAAGCTAGATCATTTATTTTTGGATGTCTTTTTTTGTTGCTCCTTGTGTTTGTTTTTGGCTTCACTTCTACTTATTTGTGCTTTCCTTCTTCTTAGACCATATCTATATAAATATATGCTATTGACTTTTTGATGAGGCAAAGGGGGACAAAATACTCATCCATACTTTACCTTAGTTACACATTATTTTAAACTAAAAACTTGTTTTTTTTTTTAACTAAATTCCTAACGAAAGGGGAGCATCTAAGATGGCGGAAAAATTAAACAAGTTAAACTTTATAATATTTATCCACGTCAAAAAGAGGGAGATTGTTGAATCAAATCAAAGCATAATTTTGATGAGACAAATATTATAAAGTTTAATATCTTGAAATTTTGACAAATCTTTGAAATATACCAAATATATACTATCTTCACAATTGGACAAATGTTTGCATACCATTCTAATAAGTATCATAGCATATACTTACTATCTAGACACTGCAGGCTTAGCATCCGGATGCTATTTAATTTAATTCTTACTGAGAGCAAGGTTGTGCTTTTCTAGTCACTATTGGTCGGACTATAATGCTTGGTGTCCTACTGATATATGTTTTTCTTGTAGGACTTCTAATATCGTTTAGATGCTATGTAAAAATGCCACATACCGTTTGAACGGTAATCCTCAGAAAACTAGCTATTAAAGCACTAATTACAAATGAAATTTATTGATTCAAGGCACAACAAGTCAAATGAGAAGCGTATTTATACATGCTTTTTGTGAAGTGATGACTAGTTATTGAGCTTAAAAATTGCTATCAAAGTCTTGTACTCTCTCAAATCATTTTAATTGTCTTTAATGCTTAAATTTTCTTTAAATTGAGAGTGACAAAAGTGAGTAATACTCTTTAGTTTATTTGCAATCTTGTAAAAGAGTATTACTCAAGTGATTATATCAAGTATTATTGGTTGGGTATAGCTCATTTCAGCATTGATTATTTTGTGAGTAATAAATAGTGTAAAGACCTCATTGAAGGCATTGGTGTGATCGTGGAGATTAGGAAGTGGGCTAAACTCCACATTAAAATCTCGGGCTTAACCTTACTCTCTTTACTTATTGCATCATATATTGTTAAATTTGATTGATTGTGTTTGATAGGATAGTTCTTAATCCTTGCTTTTGAAAAGAATTGCATAAATACTCAATTCATCCCCCCTCTTGAGTATTTTACCTAGTGTATTAGGAGATTTTCAATTTTTATTGTTAATTTTATTTACTTATTTTATAATTTATTGTATCTTTTCATCTCTTGTTGCTGCCTTTACTAGGTTCAAAGAGTTGATAGGTGAAAATATTAACATCATTATGATGAGTATACCCAATAACCGTAAATGAATTACTTTTAGTAAAGAGAAAAAAAATAAATTCAAACTTGATAAAAGAAATTAGGGAAGCCGATAGCTAAAAAATGGAAATAATGCTACTTCCAAAACTAAATAAAATGGAATAGTCTGGGCCAAAAAAAAAAAAAAAACAAAAAAGGAACAGTGATCATATTGCCCATAAGTTGATTAGGATAGTATTTACTTTCGCTAACGTATTTTTCACGTTTCCTAAACCGAAAATATCAACAAAAGTTAAAAGAAGACTCAAGTGATAGGACATGCTCCTACACTACAAAGTTGAAAGCAAATCTATCGTGATACTTCTCTTAAGATGACAAATAACTATTAATGGCAAAACAAAAAAATATAGGAACTATAACAATAATAACAAAATGACTCAAAGTGAGAACTGCCTCATCGAGCTTTTTAAAGCTTCAATATCAAAGATTAACAAGTAAATGGCTTGATGGCCAAAAAAAAAAAAAAAAAATCCACGACTTATAGTGGTAATAGAGAATTGATTGGAAGATTAATGATGATAATATGTGTAGGCTCCGGCTTTCTTTGTAAACCAAGCTTGACCTTGAGAACCAAATCGGAATCCGAAACCTAAACCAAAATAGCTAGGATTAGAAAGAAACCTAGAAACCTAAGTCCGGTTTCACCGAGAATAAAACTATAGAACTTTTGAGAGCATGTTGATTAAGATTATAGTTCTAAAGAATATATCGAAACATAAAAAGATCAGTTTTCAAAAAATTATCTGTTTCAAACCCGATCGAGATCGTTTTGAAAAACAGGGCCGAAACTCTAAATTAGAAAAATATTCTAAAATACTTTTTAAGACCGGAATTTAATAAGGAATTCAAAATATATTTATTATAATTTTTCGGTTTATAAAAATTATAGTTATAGTTTTTTTATCGTATTTTCTTCACTAACCAGTAATTTAATTGTCTAATATACTATTCATTACTATTCACAAGTAAAAGCCCATACCCTACTCACACTCACAAGCCATGCCCCTACTCTTACATCCTTACACTTCACTCATTACCATTTTTTTCCATGCAAATTGTCACATATTATTACATAAAATTAAGTTTGAAAGTTACACAACACTCATTTTCTGTCCCTCTCCCCCCTTAGCGGCGCTACCCCTCCCTATTTTCCCTCTCATTTGTTTTATTTTAATCACACAAAACCCTAATCTAATTCCATATATAAACACCTTTATACCTTTACCATTTCACTTCTTTTTCACAAAAGTCAAATTTTGAATTTTTTCTCTCTCCTCTATTCTCTCTAGTCTTGTCGTGAGCCTTCCCACCCCATACACACTCATCACATTTTTTTCTTCAATTCTCTTGTCTTTCAAGCTTAATAGGTATAGATCTATACACCATCACCACAAAAACATATAATGACAAGATCATTCATGTGTGGATTCATAAAAAATCCCCACGAGCTTCATGCTAGGGATGTGAAATCACTAAAACATGATGATTAAGCCACCATAAGTTATGCATCTTATGTTTGAAGCTCATATTTTTGTCATGATCATAATATATATTCATATAGTGATGATCTTATGTAGAAATCTTGCTGCTACTACATTGTTATCATAATAGTATACTTCATTTCATGCATCTAACATGATTATCACACTAAGATCTAGCTTCTAAACATCCATCTTTTATATGTCATTTGAGATCTCATGCATTTATTTTGTTTAGAATGAATAAATGGCCATAAAGATTTGTTTTATGTAAATAAATGTTTCTTTTAGTTAGGATATTTATGAAGATGAGCTAAAAAGCTCAAGAACTAATTTTGTTTCATCAAAATAAACTTTTGTAAATTCGGATGGAAAAAGAGCTATATTTTGAAAATCTATTTTTCAACTCCAAAATATGAGTTTTATGTGAAAAATGAAGGGCTTATGGAATAGGTATCAATAGGAGATGATTTCAATTAGTTAATGGTAGATCTACTAAGAGAAATTTGTCAAACAAGAAATATTCACAAGATAGAAAATTTGGATCATATGTTAGTTACATGAAATTCGTAACTAGAAAAAGAGGGTATGTAAACACCTATTTTTCAAACCAAAAATGGAAGTTTTACTATGGAAATGAATTCCTTAGGGGATAAGAATAGTGGAGCCTTAATTTTTAAAATATCAAATGATTTTTTCTTAAAGAAATCACCTCAAAATCATTTTTTACAAAATTCGGATCTAGGAATAGCCCATATTTAAACACTTGTTTATAAAGTATAAAATGAGGATTTTTGTTGAAAAATGAAGACCTTAAGGAATAGATATTGTAAAGAGTTAATTTTAGTAAGAATAAATAAATCTTATTAAGGAAAATTTCTAAAACAAGTGTGACTTGTTAATAACACAAAACTAGTCTTACTAATTAGGTATTCATGATATCTTGTAAAGTAGAACTTTCTAAAAATATTCTTCTAATATAACATCAAGAACATATATATAGGAAGCTCATAACATACCTTTCATGTAGTAACTTGTTAATATTGCATACATATTTGGCATGGATAGTAGAAACATCATAACTCTTCACAAAAACAATTTTGAAAATGGATGTTTGGCTACTGATCAGAACTGATTCGAACTTTTGGAGATTTAAAAGTTTTCAAAAATGAGATATTATGTTAGAATTAGATAGATCTTTCAAAGTAGATAGGAATCGATATATAATTTGTGAAATTCCTAGTTAAAATGACCAAGTTATGGCTGTTTTAATTTGGAATTTCCATTAATGACGAGAATTACGAAGTCATAGTTTTTAAGAAATAAAGTGGATTAGATATTTGTTGAAATACTCATTTGGGTATTTATTTCATTTAGGTGACTTGGATCTCGAGGATTCGTTACCACCGGACTATTATTACTAAGAGATCGGTGACCTGTGGCCGAGTGAGTATTACTTCATAATTTCATTTCTTGATTGTGTTTGTAGTGATTAGTTGCACTAGAATATGAGGCAAAAGATAAAAATGGATTTGTATGATGGGAATTATGAGGGATTATGTATGCTTGTTGATGAGTTGAGAAATTGTATTAATAATATGAAACCGGGTGATTAACTTATGCTTATTTAAGATATTATAGGATTGATTGTCTGCGAGATTGGTTGATCACCTAAAAATTGGTATTAATAATTATTCGGATTGATAATTCACATGGACATAATCACTTCACGATGGGGACGGAGCATTAGTATATGTTGGTTACCTGTAATCCGTAAATGGCTAAAAGTTGGTTGATCGTGATCCGTAAATGACATAAGTTGGTTGCCCGTGATCCATAAACGGCACATTAATTCAATGGTAGTACCGCAGTGTTCATTAATTTGCTAACCTGAATGGAGAGCATAAATCTATTCACTATAATTTCCTACTAATCACGTTTCTTGTTTGTTCATGTTGTTGATGCATTCCATATGGTTAAATAAGTAACTTGATTTAATGATTTGTTATAAATGTCTTTATGGAAGTATTCACTCACTAAACTAGTGTAACTTACGCCCCCATAGCTTTTTCTTTTTGTAGTTTTCATTTGGCTAAGACCGAGGCATCCTATGGAGCAGGTATAGGAAATAGGAGTTTCTGTCACGCCCCAAAGGGTAGTCTAAACGTAACAGTCCACCGCAAGCTATACAAGACTTAGGAATTGCTACCATAACCGTTCCAAAGTCTCGTACAGATGCAAGGCGTAACTTTACGATAATAGAATACATGAACCAATGGAGATAAATAGTTTAATTTGACATACTATAAGCATTAGAGTATAAACCACGAGTTCACATAATTAATTACAAAAGTTTTAGGTGCATTCCCTTGCAAAATAATATCAAGTTTAATAACAATTTTTTATAGTCATCCAATAAATAATAGGGTTTCGTATGGAAGTCTACACAAAATCGAACATAAACTTCTAATGGAAACTCTTAATTCATGTACTTGCTTGGTAGGGTGCATCAACCTTAACCATATATAGGGATACTGCAATAAGAAAAAGCTGTGGGGGCGTAAGCTGCACTAGCTTGGTGAGTGGATACTTCATAAAGACATTTATAACAAATCATTTAATCAAGTTAATCATTCAATCGTATGGAATGCATCAACCACATGAACAAACAATTATATGATCAACCATAAATTATATGTGAATCGATTTACACCCTCCATTTGGGGTTAACAAATTAACGAATACTACGGTACTATCGTTGAATTAATGTGCCGTTTATAGATCACGAGTAACCAACTTATGTTGTTTATGGATCACGATCAACCAACTCATTTATGTCGTTTATGAATCATGAACCAACTTATTTATATTATTTTATGGATCACGATCAACCAACTTTTAGCCGTTTATGGATCATGGATGACCAACATATGCTAATGCTCCATTCTCATCATGAAGTGATTATGTCCATGTTAATTTATCAATTTGGATAATTATTTATACCAATTTCTAGGTGATCAACAAATTTCACAGACAATCAACCCTATAGTACTATAAACAACCATAAGTTAATCACTCGATTCCAGTATTTTTAATACAATTTCTCAACGCATCAACAAGCATAAATAATCCCCCATAATTCTCATCTTGCAATTTCATTTTATCTTTTGCCTTATAATCTAGTGCAACTAATTGCTACAAATACAAGCAAGAAATGTAATTAGAAAGTAATACTCACTTGGCCATTGGTCGTCGGTCTCTTAGTAATAGTAATCCGGTGGTAATAAATCCTCGGGATCCAAGTCACCTAAATGAAAAAAAATACCCAAATGAGTATTTCAATTCATATCTAATCCATTTTATTTCATAAAAACTATTGAGTTCGTAATTCTCATCATTAGTGGAAATTCCAACATAAAACGGTCATAACTTGGTTATTTTAACTCGGAATTTCGTAAATTATATACCGATTCCTATCTACTTTGAAAGATATATCTAATTATAATATAATATCTAAATTTTGAAAACTTTTAAGTCGTGAAAAGATTCGAATAGATTTGGTCCTTTGAAAGATATATCTAATTATAATATAATATCTAAATTTTGAAAACTTTTAAGTCGTGAAAAGATCCGAATAGATCAGGTCAGTATCCAAACTCTTTTTCGAAATTGCTTTTGTGAGGAATTATGATATTTCTACTATCCATGCCAAGTATGCATGCACTCTTAATAATTTACTATCATGAATGGTATGTTATGAGCTCCCTATATGCATATTCATGATGATACTCAATTAGAGAATACTTTTGGAAACTTCTACTTTACAAGTTATCATGAATAGACCTAGTAAGTCTAGTTTTGTATTCTTAACTAACCACACTTGTTTTAGAGATTTTCCTTTATAAAAATTTATCTAATCTTGCTAAAATTAAGTCTTTACCATATTTATCCCTTAAGGTCTTCATTTTTCAACACAAATCCTCATTTTACACTTTGTAAACAAATGTTTATATATAGGCTATTCCTAGATCCGAATTTTGAAAAATTGGTTTCTAAGTGATTTCTTTAAGAAAACTTGTTTGATACTTTGAAATTTAAGGCTCCATTATTCCTATCCCCTAAGGAGTTAATTTTCTTAACAAAAATTCTATTTTGAGTTTGAAAAATAGGTGTTTACCTATCCTCTTTCCGAGTTACGAATTTCATATAACTAGCCTAAGGTCTAAGTTTTCTATCTTGTAAGTATTTCTTGTTTAACAAATTTCTCTTAGTAGATCTACCATTAACTTACAAAAATCATTTCCTATTGTTATCTATTCCATAAAGTCTTCATTTTTCACATAAAAATCATGTTTTGGAGTTGAAAAATAGGTTTTCAAAATGCAAATATTTTTCTATCCGAATTTACAAAAGTTTGTTTTTATGAAACCAAATTTGATCTTGAGCTTTTTGGCTCATCTTTATAAATATCCTAACTTTTAGGAACAACAAAACATTCCTTTACATAAGACAAAATATTTATGACCATTCATTCATCTTAAACTTAATAAATGCATGAGATCTCCAAAGTCATGTAAAAGAATAAATGATAAAAGCTAGATCTAAGTGTAATGATTATGTTAAATGCATGAAATGAAGTATACTAATGACAATGATGTAGTAGCAAAATTCCTACATGAAATCATCACTATATGAACATATGTTATGATCATGATAAAATATAAACTTTAATCACAAGATCTACAACTTGTGATGGCTTGATCAACATGTTCTAATGGTTTCATGTCCCTAACATGAAGCTCATGGGGATTTTTATGAATCCACACATGAATGATCTAGCTATTACATGTCTTTGTGGTATTAAAGCTTAGATCTATACCTATTTAGTGTTTGAAACAACAGAGCTTGAAGAAAAAAAAAATTGTTGTGTGAGTGTGTAGGGGAGGGGAGTGTCATGACAAGCTTCAGAGAAAAGAAGAGGGTTTGTGAATTTTTCCAAAAAGTGAAATGAAGAAAGAGAAAGGAAAGGCATAAAAGAATATATATAGGGAATGGAATTAGGGTTTGTGTTATTAAAATAAAGGAAGAAAAATAAAAAAATGAGGGAAAAAAAAGGGGGTTATGTTGGCCATTGAGGAGGGATGGAGAGAAAATGAGTCTGTAATTTTTTTCAAATTTAATTTGTATAATAAAGTGAATTAGAAAAGTAAATATAAGGAATGTGATGTAATAAGGTAAGTTTTGGTTGTAAGGATGTAAGAGTAGGGGTATGGCTTATGAGTGTGAGTAAGGTATGGGCTTATACTCGTGAATAGTAATAAATAGTAGATTAGACAATTAAGTTACCGGTTAGTAAAGAAAATATGATATAAAGGCTATAACTGTAATTTTTATAAACAGAAAAATTATAATAAATATATTTTTGAATTCCTTATTAAATTCCGGTCTTAATGAGTGTTCCAGAATATTTTTTAATTTCGAGTCCTGGGGGCTGGTTTTTCGGAATGGATCCTGTCGAGCTCAAAACAGATAATTTCCCAAAAACTGATCTTTTTATGTTACGATATATTTTTTAGAACTATAATCTAGGTCAACTTTCCCTCATAAGTTCTATGATTTTATTCTCGGTGGAGCCAAACTTAGGGTTTCTAGGTTTTATTCTAACCTTAGCTATTCTAGTTTAAGTTTTCGATTTCTGATTTGGTTCTCGAAGTCAAGCTTGAATATAAGGAAAACCGAGGCTTACAGTTTCTTTTAGAAGTTTGTGTTTAATTATGTATAGACTTCCATAGGAAACCCTAATAATTACTAATTACACGGATGACTGTAAAAGACCACTTTTAAACTTAATATTCTTTTGCGGGGAATGCCCCTAGAACTTTTGTAATTGATTATTTGGAATCATGGTTTATATTCTAATGCTCATAGTATATAAAATTAAACTATTTATCTCCATTGGTTCAAGTTTTCTATTGTCGTAAAGGTACGCCTTGCATCTGTACGAGACTTTGGAATGATTGTGGTAGTAATTCCTAAGTCTTATATAGCATACGTCAAACTGTTACGTTTAGAGATACCCTATGGGGCGTGACAACATATATATATATATATATATATATATATAAAAGTCATATATAAGAATAAATTTATAGAAGTCCAAAATCATCACATGATAAATTACACACGATGTCTTAAAGGACTTCATTCATACACTTACAACAAAAAAGCTTCAAAAGATTACAATTCAAAACTTATACATAGCTAAGGAGGGAGGATTTTCTTGAAAAATAACCTCTAACTTCTCCTCATACCTAGCTAAGGAGCGAGGATTTTCTTTGAAACCCTTTTTATCAAACATAGCCTTTACTTCTCCTTAGAAAACTAAGGAGTGAGGACTTCACTTCTAATTCATTTTGTGCATGGATCAAAATGTTTTATTGCCAATATACCCTCCACTTTCATTAGAACCACAGAACCTCCCTAAGTATTAATCTCTAAAGTCGACCCCAACACGGGTGACGTCCATTGGTGCCTGCTGTTCCCATGAAGCCAACAAACCTATAGTAGCCATAACCAGATTCACTGGACTCTTAAAGGCACTACTACAAAATCGGAATATTAATACGTGACGTGAATACCATGCTAATGCAAGGTATGCTATGGTGCAATGCATGTTTGATTTATTTAATGGTCAGATAAAGTTTATGTTTAACTATTTGGCGATCAAACAATTTCTCAACAATCTACATAACACAATCCTTAATTAATACAATTCAAGCAGCTTTAACTTTTGTTATTATAGTTTTTCATTCATTCAATTCACTATACAACATGCATTGTACCCATCCCCATACATAATCAATTATTGTTATCATTTAGTCTTGTGATACTATATTACAACCATAGTCAATGCAATAAGATCAAAGTCACTCACGTGATATCCGAGCTAAGGCATAGAAATCTTCTAGTAAATCCAAATATTTATTCATATTTATTTCTCTTATAAAATAAAATAAGAAATACTTATAATTTCATATTCTATATTAAGCTACACTTAACTTCTTTATTAATTTAGTATTCACTAAGTCTATTAACTTAAATTGTTTTTAAAACTATTTCATTGGCTTAATCTTATTTACTAGTTATTAGTCTAAATTTTACACAAAACATGCATTAGCACTTATGTTTAAGACTATATGCAAACATACATATATCTATCAAAACACATTCAACAATAAAATATATCATACTCACATGCTTAGTGCTTGTTATAAACATACGCATCATATTCATATTCATCTAACTCATTTTTTAGAAACACATGTTTAAGACAATTCATTTCCTTTAATATCTAAGAATTAATACACTATGATTACATTAGGTCATTTACAAGTTCAATTGATATTAACTTAGTTTAGCTAAGTTGGTTAGACTTAGTTTTTCTAGTTTTTTTAGTTTACTAAAGTCTATTTAGTCAAGTTAGACCTAGGTTTATTAGCTATGTTCATTTTATACTTAACTACACACATTTAACAAGCAAACACAAGCTTTGAACTTTCTTTTGGAAAATGTAGGAGCTGGAATTAATCAAATTTAGTCCTTGATACTTTCAAAATTTGCAAAAACTTAAAATATTAAAGTTGTAGATCTCTTTTTAAGCTTTTTGTAACCTATTGAATCACCTAAATTGAGTTCGGATGAAAAAGTTATGATCAATTTACGAAATAGTATTACTATGGATATACACGACCTGTGTAGGGGGTAGTGTATATATACACAACCTATGTAGGTGTTGTGTACACTTGGATTCCATGCTTTTGATCAATCATGGGTCCCCCTACACAACCCATGTATCCCTTGTTTTCCCCTGTCACGAATTCCTTTACATCTTTTTCATAATTTTTACACTTTTAACATCAACTACAACATCATAAAAGAAACATACAACATATAATCACAACTTTTAATGCTTTAAATCCCACTCTTCTTCATCAAACATATCAAACTTCATATATACATAAACTACATAGGTTTTTAACTTTCATGCTTCAATCTTCCTTCATCACAAATTTTACCATAAACCTAACTTCTTCCTAGCTCTAATTCATCATTTACATAAACAAATAATCATCAAATAAAGAAAAGAACAACTTACTTGTTTCAAGAAAATTCAAGCATCATAGCTTCATTACTATCACTCCTTTGTTGTTACTATTACTCTTCCAAGCCTGATCTACTCCTTTTATCTTGTTTCTATATTCCGTTTCTCTTTTAATCTACTCTTAAACTTAAGAAATTGAAGTGGAATTTGAGAAATGAAAGAAAATGAAGAGAGGAAGAAGAAGGGGAAAACGAAACGGGTGGAAGAAGGAAAGAGAGAGGAAGAAGAAAAATGAAGGTAGCCCCAAAAGTCAACAAAAGAATAAGGCAAAAATAAATATACAGGATAAGGATTAAGGATATTTATAGGTAAAGGATTGGTGTTTAAACTTAGATGATTTTTTTAAGTATAAAAAATAATTGGAACATGATTTTAGGATTTACAACATAAAAATTATTAGCTAGCAATGAAAATTTAATTTTGAAATTTAACTTTGTAAAAACTTGATGTTTAGTTTGAGTTTGGGATTAAGATTGATATTTTTAAACAAGTAAATAAATTCAAAATTTTTAAAGATTTAGGAAATGGGATTTAGAGTAAAGCTCAAAGGTTTTGAACTTTACAAAACACTTAAATAATTGTTTAGATGCTTAGAGAAATAAAATTGGAGCAAAAGAAATTTAAATAAATGATTGAAAAAATTGAATGATTTGGTTCGTTGAAAAATGTTATTTTGACAAATATATAATTTAGAAGGATATTTTAAAGTCTTAATTTTCAATTTAAATGTATTTACTAATTTGTATCGATTTATCTAATCATATTGATAAATTACTTTAATTAATGTGAGGTTATCTAAATCAAATTAGTTATTCAGTTTGGATTCGGAGACTTAGAACATAAAACTAATACTTTTAAACAAGAAATCGATTTCCAAAATTTATAGGTATTAGGAAAATAAGTTTTTGGTTTTAAATAGTTAAATAGAATCTTTTATAAAATTTTAGGAAATTGAGCTTTAGAAATTGGTTTTAATTGGAAATGAAAGAAAAGGGTTCAAGTTGAAAATTTATTAAGATGATGAGGAACTTTGGTTCATCGATAAAGATAATTAAAGAATATAGACAAATTTTTGAAAGGAGGAATAATTTCAAATTGATGAAAATTACAATAGCTAAGGGAATAATAAGATGAATGGAAAAGAATATTTGAAATCTCAAATTCAAGAATTCATTTATTAATTTGTTTTATATATATATATATCTACCTAATTATATTCCATTGTTTAATTTGCTTAGTTTAATTTAAGTTATCTAAGTTCTATTTTGAAAAAACTCAAAATCATAAATAAATAATAAATTATTCACATATGACACTAATCAATCAAAACAAATTACTTCTAGCAAGCTAAAAAAATTAGGCGTATTACACATCTGAAGAAAGAAGTACTATAGATGTATAAAAAGTGCTTTATTTCTTTGCTAGAGTGTGTGGCTATAACAATGACATGAAGGTTTGAGAACTATTAAGTTGGTTTAAATGTACGTATGCAACTGGTAGGTAGATTTTGATATTGTAGTTGAAGAGTAAAGCTAAACATTGGAAGAGTTGTAGATAGTGAATGGAGGTCCAAGCCATAGCTAGAGAATAGAATTTGAGTATTTAGTATGAGAAAGAGAATGGTGGAGTCACTAAAAAAATAGTTATGAGAGACTTCAAGAAAATTTATGGAAGCATATTAAAATTAAATGCAAGTTAGATAAATTGAAAAGTCAAATAGAAAGGAAGTGAAGTAAACTAGATGGAAGGAATTAATGGTAAAATAAAGGAGTTATGGAAGTATTGGTGGTATGGATTTTGAAGGTAGATACATGGTAAAAAGAAGAAATCTTGTCATGAAATAAGTTGAAAGAAATTAGAGATATCAAATATAAATTGAAGAACAATTAGGTTTCATTAAGGGTATGTACAGACTTATGGAGCAAAAATTTTAAGGACAAAATGCAAACTATAGAAGTTGTATGATAGAGAGACCTTATATTTCTTTGAGTATTATTGACAATAATGTTAGAGTTGGATAACAAGCTTTTTGACAAGGCTTGAAAGAACCTTTATGAATATAATGGTACCAAATTACAAATAATATTGCTTTTCCTCCTTGAATCAATGATGATTTAGGACCATGCTGGAGACAGTGTAATGTATTTTTGGAAAATAACTGTGCTAGATGAATAACCTCAAGGACGGTCTAAAGTTAGTATAATATTCTTTTGAGATTGAATTGAGTTGATTTATTAAAGAATGTTGATAGCTTAGTCATAAAAAATTTACCTAGGAATTACTAGGTAGTAATTCATGGTTTTTTGAGACTTTCAACCACTTGAGGTAGATAGGAAAAAGGTAATGTCAAATGGTTCCATATTGGTTAACTTGCATTTGAGTTGTGTTATAATATTCATGCTAAGGACGTTGTGTAAACTAAATCAAGTAATTGTCATGCAACCATTAATTTTTAGTGAGTCACTCTCTCGATGGAAAACATAATAAGAATGTAGATGCAAAGGAATAAGTTAGAAGGAGACAATGTTGAACTATTTGGAGGTTACAATCTTGTTTTGATGAGAAAATGGATTGCACAAATACTCCACAACTTCTGAAGTTACATTTAACAAACAAGTTAAACAAAACTTGTTTGTGATATGTTTGGGCTTTATTGTGCATTTTTGTTTTTGTGTTTTGTGTTTATGTTTTGATGCAATGCATATAGGGGACATGCACTGGCTTGTTGGTACAAGAAAGCAAGAACGATTCTCGAACATAGGAAATTGATGGGAAGATTGGGCAAGAAATGTGGACCGGTTCACTGGTGCATGAAATACAACCGCTGGACTTTTTCTGATCTGATCGTTAGAGGGCTTTTTGAGGGCAATGACTAACTTGTTTTGTGCACCTAGAAATAGAAGTGTTTATAGTGTTTTCGTGTAAAAGAGTGGAGCTTAATAGGTTGACATTATGTCAAAATACTCTCTTTATTTGTTTTTAGATTAGTTTTGTGAAAATGTGATTAGTGCCATAGTGAGATTTATAAGCAAATATTGCAAGGTACTAATCACATGTTTGTTTGGAATTTATTTGAGTACTTTCGTGAAGTCCTATCTTGTTTGAGGCAATATGTGAAGTTTTCATGTGTTGAGACATTTGTATGAAGCCCTACATATGTGTAGGCATTAGTGAAGTCCACGTTGTGAGGCAATTGTTAAAGTCCTCTTTGTGAGGCAATTTGTTGTTGAATGAAATGTGAAGTCCTCCTTAAGTGAGGTAATTTGTGGGTCGTGAAGACTAGTGGGCAAGCCAAACTCTACGTTAAATACTTATCTCTTTATTATTATTGTTATAATTGCATGAATTGGGCATAATACGCAAAAGAGATAATGGTTGGTTAAGTGAAGTTGAAATCAGTTTAGAAACCCACCTTATAGCTTCTGCATGTGAGTTATAGCCTAGTGGTGCATGGATTTTCAATAGATAAGTAGTTAAATGTTATGGTATGATGAATTAAGGGTTGAATAAAAAGTTACTTAGGAGATAAGAAGATTAATGGGCAGCTTAGAGAAGTTTCAAGGAAGAAGGAAGAATGAAATAACCAGATTTATATAAAAAATTAAAGAAAATAAAAATGGAGATAAAAGGAATCTTTTACCATCTTTCTAAATCTTACGGATATAAAACAACCTACATAGCATTCCATTCTTAATTTTTTTATTAGTTCCTCTCATTAAAATGAACTTCTTTCTTCAACATAGAAATCAATTTAAAAGATGTGGGTAAGATGTTTTTCTTCTATTTTAATCTTCTTAATTATAGAGGGGCTTAAAAAAGACTTTAGTTGATGATTTCAAAACATGGGGTGTATAATGAAGGAAGGCAATAACTTCTTATTTCCCTAATCTTGTTCCCAATAAGTTTCATGTGTAAGATTAATTTAATGAGAAATAATGATAGAAAAAAATTTTTTTTAATGGCAAAAGGAATTGAAGAGGGAGATCACTTATTGACAAAGAATTAAAAGAATCACAAGTAAGTTATTGTCTTGAATCGTGCTAATTTATTATAGAGCCATGAAAGATTTGAAAAAAAAAAAAGGCTTTGCCTTTGATGTTATGTGGCCATGGCTAACATCATTCATAACACAATGTTGATTTTTATGAGTGGGTAGAGAATTGTTTTTACATCATTATTGTCAATGATAAGTTTCCCCACTCTACACTCTTACATTAAATGTTTTCTTCAAATTCTAGCAATCTTTGGTGGTGTGATCCATTATTTTATGAAACCTACATATGTTTAGGGTATTCTCTTCTTTAGCAGTTGGCAAAGGTTGAACGCTTAGGAGTTTAATGTTGTCATCTCATAACCAGTAGTCAAGCATTACTATGTAGTTTATCCACTAAGCACATGTATGACGATGATGATGCAAGAGTTCTTATTTTCTCACTTCTTGGCTTCTTCTCTCCCTCAAAGCTATTGCCCTGATATGAGTTCACAAACAAAACCTTTTTTTTTCCTTCTTAATTTTCATTCTCTCCTCTCTGTCGTGTGATGAAATTATTAGTACTTTATGCATTCTTGGTTAAATCAGTAAATGAAACAAAGAAAAATGTTCTCAAGGTACACTTCATACACATTAAACATTTGTTAAATACAGATGTTCACTAAGTCCTATCCATCACACATGTCCTATGTGTCTATAGAGGTTTCTATAAAGCGCTCAATGTAGTCCATCAGGTTCTCTTTAGGCTTCTGTTGAATGTGTTCCATATTAGTTAGAGTGACTCACTCTTGGGTAAAGAAGAATTTCTCAAGAAACATTTTTGACATGCTTCCCATTAATCTATTAATTCAGGAGAAAGGTATTTTTTTGAAAGGGAATTAGAAAATTCTTTCAATTTCAAGTTATTGTCCAACCTGTAGACATATAAGGTCTTGAAAAAATTTAACAAGTGCTCTTTTGCACTTACCTTTTTGCTATTAAATAGAATGAACTTAGGACTTATATGGCTTCGAAGGTATATTTGGTAGGAATACGCTTTGTACGAGAGTTTGATGTCTAAAACTCCTATAGTAGATTTTTCTTAGATTTCCTTCAAATAAGCATTGAGGTCCTCCTTTGAAACCACTCGAAGTAGATGGTGAAACTTCTACTAGGGAAAATAGAATTAGGTTAACATATGAATCCATCAACTATAGCATGAGCAATGATAGTAGGGAGGAAAGGCATCTAAGCTAGATCCCTGTGCTCTTTGCATCAGGTATTGAATTGTGTTATAATAGATTATGATGTATGATCTTGCTCGTTATTCCCCTGGCTTGCATTTGCATTAGTAGCTAGAAGATGAGGGATCGGGTAGTTGAGTTGCTTGGGTAGTACATGTTGTTAGGCACACCTGCTTGCATTGTGTTGTCAATTAAATTGACATCTTTAAGTGGCAACACATTTGTTTTGCAATATCGGTGTTGGTGTCAATTCTTGACTTGTTTCATCACTAGGATTGATTTTCTTTTTCCTAGGGGTACCATTAGCAAGTTATCAATTTCTTATATCTCTAGTGGAGTCACTATAATGCAGATTGGTGTATCTAGTTGCAGTGATCATGCGTTTGTAGTGTTTGGCCCACGCTACAAGTTGTTTCAAAAGAGTAACATGATAATGACATGTAAGGATGACTTATGAAGAGAAGTGAGGAGGATAAGTAAGCAATCTTAGAGAGCTCGAACGTATATGTGACAGGTGAAGGAGCTATGTTGTATTAACCCCATAATTCTTTAAAAGTGGCATAATGTGTTCTTCTTTTTGAACCCATTAATCTCCAGGATTATAGTACAATAATATGACAATGATTCTTTGAATCTTTGAAATATGTTAAATGAAGAGGACCCCTAAGGTATTTAAGAATTTGGCTATTGATGACATCCATTAAATCTTATAGTGCATTAACGATCGAGATAGGTCCTCTTGCTGATGGATCTTTCCAGGGCTCATCTTGAGTTCAAGTCTATGCAGAGCTTTTTTTAACTCTATGATCTTCTTTGAGAAAGGTTGAGAACAGACAGGTTTTTCCAATGATTTTTACTCTAAATCTATCATGTCAAATCTCCCATAAGTCATCCCATTATATGAGTTTGACTCTTTAGGCTCTGTACCTAGCCCAAGAGTTTAATCCATACATTTTATATTATTAATTATATTTAGCCATATACAATCATAAACACTTTGTTACCATGCCAAGTATGCTCATCTAAACACTAACAGTCTTTTTATTTTATTAGATTAAATAAGATTATATTATAATAGCTATTATTAAGGAATGAAGTAGAATTTTAATAAAATTAATATAAATAAGTTTGAGTAATAAATGATTATTCAATAATATCATGATTCTTTATATATTTTCCATAACAAGTCATAAATGAAACTAAATGTTGTAATAGATCTTCCATAAAGAATACTAAGATTGTTATTATAGTGAAAAAAAACAATTCATCTAATTCCAAACATATGATTGACAATCTTTTCACCATTATCTATTTCATGTGTGCATAGCCTTTTGTCTTTAAGAATATGCTTTTAGACCTCTAAATCTTTGAGAAAGGCGCATTTAGAGTATTATATGACCATTCCATCTTTCATTTAATGTAATTTGTTTTTTCCAACTTTAGCATTTTTTTAAAATTATTTTATCAAGGGGAAAGCAATAAAATATATTTATGAAATGTGCTTTTTCAAAGAGATAGGGTATATATGCCACAATTTAAAAATAAGTTTCCTTTTCTTTTTTCCCTACAAAAATTGATATATATATAATAAATTATGTCAAACAAATAAAAAATGTAGCTTTTGCGATTTAGCCTTGGTTTTTTAAATTAGGATCTCCAATTATGCCATAACAGTTGGGACATCCTCTCGCCAACCTACATTATCTTTGTTGTCTTTTACTGTTTTTCCTTTAATCATGCTTCCATTAATTAATCGGCCTAATGTTCCCACCGAGAAGAAGAAGAAAGAGAAGAATAGATAAATAAATAAATAAAAAAGCTCCGGTACCTAACTTTAAAGCGAATTTCAATAGTTTGGAACACAAAAAAATTTTTTACTCACAAATAAAAGCTATGACTTTTGTGATGGAGATGGATGATTGGAGCGTTTAAAGACATAACTTAATAATGGATTGCCATCAAAAGACGAAGCAAGCTTAGCTGTTCCGTCTCCGATGAGCAATACAATCAAGCAGACCAAACTTAAAAAATTATCATTTCCTCCAACCACCACCTTCCAAAGGGCTCCTAATTTTTCATTCATCATACCATTATCTACTCGTACGTACACACGTCAAATATAATATAACATTCAATGAATCTTTCTCCCCTGTTAGGAGTTATCGTTATATAAATTCCTCTTTACACCTCAGCTCTCTAACCCCAGCAACGACAATAACATTTGTAATTTGCTTTGTCTCTCTCACAAGTCACACGAGAAAATGAAAAAGCATTACTGGATATGGCATCTTCTTCTTTTTCTCTAATAAACATCTCTCCAAGGCAACTTCGATCCGATGTTTATTCCTTCTCATACCAAGAAGAAGAATCCAATACTCCATTGGTGATTAGTGTTTCTCTTCTCTGATCGAAAGGATCATGTACAGGAACGAAAGGATTGTGAAGAACTGTCCACGGTCGTCGTCCTTGTATAAAAGTAAAGACCCCAGAACTCGAATTTTCGACTCACGCCAGACACCGGACATGACGATTCAATCGTATCTGGAGAGAATTTTCAGATACACTCGAACCGGTCCATCAATCTACGTTGTAGCATATGTGTATATAGATCGATTCTGCCAAGCGAATCCCGATTTTAGAATCGATTCAAGTAATGTGCATAGGCTTCTTATTACAACAATCATGGTGGCTTCTAAATACATTGAAGATATGTAAGTTTCAAACTCTCTCCTATTTATTTTATAGCACATAACTTGCATTTCATCATGGTAGGAAATTAAGGATTATGTAAACTGATTTGATGAACAGGAACTACAGGAATTCTTATTTTGCAAGCGTTGCGGGAATGAGCACGGAAGAACTGAATAAGCTGGAGCTTGAGTTTTTGTTTCTGATGGGATTTAGATTGCACGTGAACGTTAGTATCTTCGATAGCTACTGCCGCCACCTTGAGAGGGAAGTGAGCATTAATGGAGCATACCAAATAGAAAGAGCATTACGATGTGCCGAAGAAATCAGATCGATACAGAGGGAAGAAAGAAGGTACTTGTGTGACCAGATTGCTCGTCTCATGCTTTGAGTGTCGGACAAATCCTGTGGGGAAAGGAATGAAAGAGATAAATGAGAGAACGTATCCGTGCACAGATGTCGTATATATACATGATATGCGATTGTAAAGTTGCACAAGAATATATGAAGTATAATCATTGCGAGACTAGTTATCCCACTCAGTTTAACCTAGATATGGGCGCCGGTTAGGAACCTGCCCTAACTGGATAACTGCTGTGGTTAATTTTTTTTTTTTCTTTTATGAAAAAAGATTAAGAAAAATAAATACTCCTTACATAGCAATAACTCTCATATATCACATATTTAAAAATGCTTTGATATTAAATGAAAAAATATAAAAAATGTGAAATAAATGTTTTGTTAATACAAATATTTCTATTACAAATGATAAGTATGGAGTACAAATAGTTTTATAATCCTCGGGTTTTTGCCATAACTTGAGTTATAAATAAAAAAATTAAAATATGATTCTAATTCAATATCCTGAAACAATAAATGTTTTTGGTAATATATTAATTAATATTCTTTTTATAAT
Organism: Combretum micranthum; assembly: GCA_024138025.1. Lineage (NCBI taxonomy): Eukaryota > Viridiplantae > Streptophyta > Magnoliopsida > Myrtales > Combretaceae > Combretum > Combretum micranthum. Next base: position 136,694 of record JAMXBD010002758.1, on the reverse strand, counting down.
ATAATATGTTGTTTTACATACATTAAAAAGGTTGTGATTTTTCTTTTCTTATATTTAATTTTTTTCCAAAAGTACCAGAAATTATTTTGCAAACTGTCCACAGTCACTTTTAAAGCATGGATGAATTGTCCTTTCCTCTAATAGAGCTTATTTCATTAAATACTGAAATGACAATACTCACTTAGATGAACTTATTTTCTTTTACATGAAAAGGAAGTATATATAAATATGAAAGTTTACACCAATTAAACGTGATTGTATTTTAGAAAATAAACACAATATTTTTAAGTCTACTTTTCTACATACTCTTTTTACTCGCACAAAATCTCTCCAAAACTTTCACATTCTTAGCTTAAAAACCTCAAGATTGTATTTATAAGCTGCACAACCAGTGTTTTGGAAAGAAGAAAATGAAGCAATCTCAAAAAGCACGATAAATATCTTCATTTGCAATATTTCAATAGTTTCAGAAAATGTTTTTATCAAATACACCTGTACATGTGCATATATCACTATTTACGTGTGAAATGTCGTTTTTAGTAGACATCATGTGTTAGAAAAATGAAAAATGAACCTTGTTTACTAAGAAATGATAAAAATGACTAAAATCTTGCCTTTTGAGTTTGTTTAGACTTAGAATGTAAAATGTTTGTTACAAACTTATGAACAAAACTAACTTAGCTCATCTAAGGAAATATAATAGAGTAAACCTCCCTTAAAAACTCTTATGCTGGATCAAGAGATAAGAATAAGAGGATAGAGTCTCTTGTAAGATCAGTGAGTTGTATGAAGTTTTTTTGTTAGGTTATCTTCAAGTGCGTTTTGATGCGAGGATCTGTTGTGGGAGAGCTAGTGGTGAAATGGAGTAAGTTGGAGATTGTTCTATATGTGTTGTTGGTGATCGTGACGTAGTTTTTCCCTTGAGGTAGATCAGTGGTAGGCTTTGTGTAAGTGTGGAGGGGTAAATTTTGAGACACAGTATCTATTGTAGCCTAAAGTTGAGCCCCCAACGTACCCCATGACGAACACTAAGGGTTGTTGCTGCCAAGTGTTTGGAGCATAGCTTCTGTCACGGTCTAGGGTTAAGCCCTTGACGTACCGTGCGATGAAAGCCATAAGCCTTTTTTAGCAGCAAGTGGCCTTCAGTTTGCTAAGGCGACTTAGTTTTCTAGTTGCGATATACCCCCCCCCCCGACTTACCAAAGCTACCCTTGACCTAACCTATGATGTAAGCTTTATGAACCGCATAATTTAAGAAGTGTATAACGAAAATCTAGGACGCATAAGCTTTGATAAGAGTTCCTTCTCTGTTATGCATATACTAATGTATGCTTGTTGTTCTATAGGAGCTTTCAATCAAAACTCAAAGTTTCCAATAAACAACTGATTATGTATGAGGACAGGAATAATATTTATTGTATGGTGCTTGAATGTGTGACAAGCTTTAATATCTGAAGTGATAACAAATTTCTCGATTTTGATGTGCAATGAATATGAATGATTGTTTGAACATTGTATGAATGCCAATAACTTTATCTAAGTCTTATATGACCCTTAATCTAAAATAGACATGCATTGTGTGACAACATGCTGCATTGGTATGGTATCCATGTCATGTATTGATATTTTGATTTTATGGTAATGCTTTGTAACATCGAGAAAGTTTGGGTGGGTTTATCATAGGATTGTCAGCACCACGGGAACTAAGTAGGCATTGAAGGACGTTGCTTGAGTTGGAGTTAGGTTTTGGGGTGTTAATACTTAAAGAGTTTATGAGGTTTTAAGGTGAAGTTGAGACTATGTTGCATATGTACATAAGTATGTGTATAATATTAATTAAATTTAGAAAACTTTCCCTTCCTTAAAGCATCCTCGTTTATCGGGTTCCTTACAAGATCTTTAAAGTGTCATATCAATATCTAAAGGAATTTTTCTTTTGAAGAACCTCGCCACCCCTAAAAAGTTAAAGGAACCCTTAACATCCATAAAGATCTTCAAAGGAGAGGTCCCTTGCCTAGGTTCTTGTGTCAAGCATTATCAATGTGGATGCTCTTAGTTCTTAGTCTCCCATGGGCATGAACTACTTGAGCTGATCCTTTAACCCCCATGAGAGGGCATAAATCTCCATTAGTTTGGATTCCATTGATTTGAATTGTGCATTTAATATGGTTGAGTTGGCATTGCATGTGGTTTAAACTAAAACTTGTTTGGCATTTGTTTGAAGTGTGGTTTGATCATGTTATCTTACTGAGCTATGGTGTGCTTACACTCTTATAAACTTTATGTGCTTTTAAGGATCCATAGATAGAGTTGATCCATGCTAGAGGTGATGGGAAGTAGTAGACTTTAAAGGAAAACCAGGGTTCGAGTGAGAGTCGATGATAGTATCTTTTGCATAGGGCTTACGTGTATAAGTTCTCACAATTTTGTTTTAACTATCTATGCCATGGAGTTTCCTGATAATATGATGCTCGCATGTTTTCTTGAAAAGCCCCAATTGGCTTATTTACATTTCATGATTTTCTAAGTTGTCTTGAGGGGGCATTTATACTACTAGGGTACCTGTGGGGAGTGTGGCAAGAGTTGGTATCAAAGCATTAGTTGCACATGAGGAAATTCAAATATGTATAAGATCTTCATAGAGATATAGCTGGATGGACCTAGAATCTTAGATACTCCTATAGAGTGGATTGTAAAGTTTACTTGGTGAGAAGGGGGTAGACTAAGGGGATGTGTGTACTACCTTTAGGAAAGTCTTGTGGCTTTGTGTGTAACTTGTTGTAGGGTATGCGCTGCTTGGTTGTTGTTTAGTTGGTTGATGTGAGAAGTGAAAGTATCAAGATTAACCTCTTTTCTTGGAAATAGGGGACACGGAAGAAGACAAAGAATTGCTTAATTGCCTGCACCCGAGGTTCAACACTAAGTTAATGAGCCTGTGGGTCAAGGAAAACTTGGACAATAGAATGTACCTCCATCGCCCCTGAAGGGTCAGAAGCGATCTTGTTAGCTATATAACAGCAGAATGTCCTAATTCTACAAGCTTGGCAAGGAGGGAAACAACCTTGTGTATTATCCTAAGCTGCTCTAGCAGATGTGCTGGCTAAACCACTTGTTGTACTCCCTGTAGCACTCTAAAGAACCTGAACTCGTACTCTACCAGCTGTTATACCAGAAGAGGTAGATCAGCTAGTTAAGTCGGCTGCTAAAAGTCAAGCATTGCCTCCTATTAAGCATGAGGTGTAGTTTCCTTAGCCACCTATCCCTCGACCTTAAAGGAACATGCTTCAAGAGTTTATCAAGTGCAATTGGTATTTTGAAGGGTTCCAAGGAAAACCTGAAGAGGTAGAAGATTGGTTGACTCCGGTGGAGAGATCTTTTAATGTGTTTCAAGTACCTAATACCCTTAAAGTACCATATGGAATGTAGCTGCTAAGGTTGAGAGCTACGATATGGTGGGATTTGAAGGAATGAGTTTTACCTCAGCTAATGATGTCGGAAGATTTCAGGAGACAGTTTTTAAGAGAGTACTTCCCAAGCAGCTTAAGAACAAAGTATAGAATGGGTTTGATGAATCTTGCATAAGAGAATAAAAGTATTGATGAATATGAACATGACTTCAATAGGTTGTTGCAGTTTGTCCAAGTGCTTGTAGAGATATTGATGAGTTGAAAAGACAGACTTTTATGGCTAGTTTGGAGTCTCATTATCAAAGAAGGCCTGTTGAATTTGAGATCAAAGATTTCACTGTTTTAGTGGAAAAGGTAGGAGTTATTAAATGTATTGGAAGATATGAGGCAAAAAGGTATAGAAAGAGGAGCCAAGCTTTTGAGAAGAGGCCATATGACAATCTTGGAACGAGTTTAGCCCTAAAAGGAATAAGTTCCTTAAAGCATTTATGACATCTAAAGGAGAAGTTTCTAGGAAAGGTGCTCTTGTTTGTTGGAAGTGCAAGGGATCCCATTGTCTTAGGGATTGTCCCCAGCTCAAGAATCGATGTTTCTTTTGTGGGGAAAGTAGGCACATGGTCAATGGTTGCCCATAGAAGGTAGGAGCTATGTGCTTTATCTGTAACAAAGTAACATGTATCACTACTTGTCCTCAAAGGACTCAACTAGGAGGAGTTTCATAGTTCAAGGGATCTAATGGAGCTAACGACAAGAAAGATGGAAGTAATCAAAGAAGTAAATCTGTAGGTCCCGCTCGAATGTTTGCTATGCATGGGATTTCCATAGTAGAAATATCAAATGAGGAATATGATGGAGATGAAGTAGAAGATTATGGTCTAATAGCAGGTATGCTTAACCTTACTTTTGATTTTTAACACAAGTGCACATTAGATATCTGAATAAAAGCTTGCTTAATCAAGCTAGTAACAAGAAAATAAATGGTAATTAGGAATAATATAAGAGAAAGATACCGCTACTGTCACGCCCCGAAGGGTACCCTAAACATGGAGTCCGCCACATATAATATTAAAGCTAATGAATGACAACCTTAGTCATGCAGGAGCTTCGATGTCACATGCAAGGCGTGCTTCTAAGATGGTAGGAGACTCACAGGGGTATTATATTTAAGTAAATAATAAAAGCATGCAAGAACTTATATAAATAAACATGTAATATTCATTTGGATAATAATCTCTTACAACTTGTTCGAGGGCATTCTCCCATTCTAAATAGTCTTGTTTAACTAAGCCATCATCAAAATATACATAATTATAACATAAGCCTACTATAGAGATTTTTTTTAGAAGTCTATGTTCCAAACTAAATACATATAACTTCTCCCAAAAACTCCTAGTAGCTTTGGCTCATACTTAGCAAACGGGGCTCCTTGGTGCCAACTATAGGTAATCATACTGTAACAAAAAGCTATAGAGGTACAGGCAAAACTAGCTTAGTGAGATAATTCCCATCTACAAAACATTTCCATGATTTAAACAAGTATTTAAACAATCACATGAGAATGCACCAATCACATAAGCAAACAAAATATACAAGATTAACCAGAAACCACGTGTAGCATGGATTTTATGCCCTCCATGTCGGGGGTTGGGTGGTTATAGGCCCATACAACCATCAATATTTGTAGATTTACTGGTTCCTACACGCCCTGTAGACTTTTCGGCTCCTACTTACCCATGTAGACTTTCTGGCTCCTACTAGCCACCACTACAACTCCTCATTTCTCCACACGAAGAATAGTAGTAAAATAAATGTGACTTACGAATATGATATGCATGAATTATTTTCAATATAGGTTTAACCAAATAATGTTGAGTTCAAGTGAATGGCGATCAAAACAGTATTCATCATATCAATACAAGAGAACATAAATTATTCATCAATTCTTCTTTCATATTCTTAACTTTTATTCAATCAGTCATGAATCCAAATCACACAACATTTGTTCATTTATCTTTTCCTTATTTCTTAGTGCTACTACTTACAAGCACAAATAAGGAAATGTAACTAGTAAGGGATTAAGTTACTCCATGATGATCGCTCCTAGTCAAAGTAATCTTCCAGGAAAGCGATATCGGTTCCTTCTTCACCTAAACAAGATGAAATATCCAAAATGAGTCTTTCATAGAATTTCTATTTTTGAAGATTCTAAATCTATCTTAAATTCGTGGAAAAATCGAATTGGAGGAAATTCCAACTTAAAATGGCCATAACTTGCTCATTTTAACTCGGAATTTCGCATATTATATATCATTTTCTACCTATTCGAAAAGATCTATCTATTCATAAAGCTATTTCCATCAAACTAAGTCATTTGAGTTCCGAAATAGAGGTGACCAGATTTACCACGAATTTCACAAAACTTGTATTCTTTCTTTTAGCAAAAACTCATATCAAAGAGATAGATATTATAATAGTTTGTAAAACCTTTGAAATGTATCTACATATATTTATTGACTCATATCAAATGTATGAAATTAATGAAGTTGTCTCAAACCATGAATTTTTGGTAAAAGTGAAGTCTTCTAAAAATTTTAGAAAAGTGAAACTTTTGAAAATTCCTCTTATTTTGCTAGAGAATATCTCAAGTTATTTTAAATGAGTATTTTTATTTTCCTTAATTTCATTTCCTTAGTCTTTTTAAATTTCCAAAGAATGATTTTATTATCTAAGCATAGTTTCTAATACTTTTTGAAAGTAATAACAATTCTATATTTATAGAAATATTTTCCTTATTTCTTAAGATTACTCTATTTTTATGAAAGGAATTTCTTGGTGTTTGTCAAACTAGTATTGATGAAAAAGTGAAGTTTAGTAAAACTTTTGTTTACTAATTTCTTTCCATGTTATGTATGTATTGTAAAAATTCCTATGAACTCCTCTAGATTTTTTAGAAAAGTTTGTTAAGATAAATTCCTAAGTTTTTATGAAAAATACTTCCTACTTTTATTTTTAGAGAAGAATTTCTATTTTAAGAAAACTTTTCCTTATTTATAATGTTGAGACAAAATCAATATGTTCATGCATGATTATGAATATGAATCATAAAATTATGAAAACATAAGAAAGACATAATAATTAAAGAAATAAGCTAGTAAAGAATATATCAAATAGTGGAACCTTAGCTTTATCAAGGTATTTCGGGACTAAGAATAGACTAGTCCCAAAAAGAAAAAGAAATCGTTTTGACTTGATGAGGATAAGTCTAAGACTAGAAAGACTAGTCTTAAAAACAACATGAAAGTAAATAAATTGCAAGGAAAAGTAAATAAATTGTAAAACAAATGAGCTTATATGCTCTAAAAGATATATATAGCTACATAGATATATTTAGTTAAACATATATATGAAAGCAACATAAAAGAAAGTGGACTCATGAACACAAACAAAGTATGAACTTATTGTTGTTTCTTTAACCTTCATGGTTTAGAAAACACACACTAAGCTCATACTAAGTAAATGAACATAAAGAAAACTTGAAGAAATATTACCTATGAAAACTAAACTTAAGAGAACTTTGAGAGAGAACTCTTGTAGAAAGTTTGAGAGAGTAATTTTAGTATATGAAAGGTGTGAAGGAAGTGGAAGGAAGTGGAAGGAAGATGGGGTATTTATAGGAAAATGTGGAAGGAAAATTATGTTAATTAAATAAAAGAAAATTGGAACAAATTGAGAAGGGGAGAGAGGGGGCCGGCGCAATTCATGTAGGAAAGGGAGAGAATTTTTCTTTTTTTTTTTTGTATTTTTGCTAATGAAAAGTAAGATATGAAAGATGTGAAGTTGTATTGGAAATGAGGATTGTAAGAAAATAGAGGTATGGTTTGTAAGAATAGGTTATAAGGAAAAGCAGAGATAGATAAATAGTGTAGAATATTAGTAAATAGTGTAATGTAAAGTAGATAATACAATTTAAGTACCGGTAGTAAGAAAATACGCGTATAATTGCAATGTATGATATTTTTAGTTACCCAAAAATTATAAAACTGATATTTTTAAAATCCTTATATTTTTACAAGTCTAATGGCATATTCGGAATATTTTTACTAATCTGAGCCCCATGACACATTTTTCAAAAACTGTGTCCGATTGTGCTAAAATTGAATTGTCGTTTAACTAATATGATATTTTTAAGCTTTCCCTAGTTATTATGAACTATTCTACATACTAATATCTTATTTACTTTCTTAGGGTTGCTTAAACGGGAATGTCGGACTTGAATGGTTACGTTTGACTAGGGTTTTTATGACTTTAGGATTTCCGATTGACCTTTTAATTAGGATTTAAGCTTAATTGATCACAAAACTTTGGGGGTTTACACCTACGTATGCACTCTTTGATACTGGTACTATGCATTCCTTTGTTGACCTAAGTTTAGTAAAAAGGGCTGGCTTTTTGTGTTGAGATGATGGAGACGAGTTTAAGCATCTCAACTCCTACCGGAGGCATGATTGTTGCTTGAGAGGTTATAAGGAGATGCTCTTTGTGGGAAAATGACAAAGAAATGGCTGCTGTCCTTATAGTGATGGATATGCAAAAGAATGATATCATTCTAGGGATGGCTTGGATGACAGCTGCTAGAGTTAAAGAGGGTTGTCAACGTAAGACAATTTTATTTATAAACAAGAGAAAGAAAAGAGTGGAGTTCACAAGAGAAGTGCTCAAGGGTAAATAGATGGAAATAAGAGTTGTTGAAGTGTTAGGAGAAAGAGTTGACGAGTTGGAAAAGAGCACAATGTATTCTCTGGATGAAGGAATGGAAAAGCTTGATACTCAAAGTATTCATATAGTATCTAAATTTTCTGATGTATTTCTTGAGGATCTACTAGGTCTACTACCCTAAAGAGAATTGAGTTTGCCATAGCCTTAATGCCAGGAACAACACCAACATCAAAACCACCTTATAGGATGGCAACTATGGAATTGAAAGAGTTAAAAACACAGCTGCAAGGGTTGTTGGACAATGCGTTTATCCACCCCTGTATTTCGCCATGGGGAGCTCCTATATTGTTTTTCAAAAAGAAGAATAGATCTTTGAAGCTTTGCATAGATTACAAAGAATTGAACAAGGTCACAGTTAAGAATAAATACCTACTTCCAAGGATAGACGACTTGTTCAACTAGTTGCATTGAGCAAAGGTGTTTTCTCGTGTTGATCTAAGGTATGGATACCACCAAATTCAAATGAAAGCTGATAACATACCTAAGGCAGCCTTTTAAATACGGTATGGTCATTATGAGTTTTTGGTCATGTCTTTTTGGTTGACGAATAGACCAATGATCTTCATGGACTTGATGAATAGTTTTTCGATCGTTGTTGGATATGTGTGTGATAGTCTTCATTGATGACGTCTTAGTGTACTATGCTTTAGTTAAGCAGCATGATAAGCAACTATGGGTGGTGTTACAACTTTTACGGGAAAATAAGTTGTATGCTAAGCTATCGAAGTATGATTTTTGGTTAAGACAAATATCTTTTCTTGGACACGTGATATTAGTAGAAGGAGTTTCTATAGACCTTGAAAAATTTAAGACTATTGTTGAATGGAAAAGGCTTGGAACAATATTTGAAGTGAGAAGTTTCTTGAGTTTGGTAGTGTAGTACAGAAAGTTTGTTCAAGACTTCTTTATGATAGCCTTACAAGTGAAAAGTTTGAATGGAATGAGAAGAGGGAATAAAGTTTTAAAGAGTTAAAGAAAAGATTGATATCAACATCGATATTGGTTCAACCTAATGATAAGGATTTTTTTCCATCTATAGTGACGCATCGAAGTGTGGGTTAGGATGCGTGCTAATGTAAAATGGAAAGTGATTGCATATGCATTAAGACAATTAAAGCACTTGAGAAGAATTATCTAACACATGCCTTGAAACTAGCAGCCATCGTTTTTACTTTGAAAATATGGCATCATCATTTGGATGGAAAGAAGTGTGAAATCTATACCGATCACAAAAGTTTGAAGTATTTGTTTACTCAGAAGGAGTTGAGCATAAGGCAATACAGATGCTAGAATTGATCAAGGATTATGATTTAAGCATCAACTATCACCTAGGAAAGGTCAATGTAATTATAGGTACTTAGAGCCATAAGAGTTATGGAGAAGTAGCCTCGATGCTAATGGGATAGAAAGAGCATATAAGAGAGTTTGAAAGGATGAACTTGGAGTTTACCTTGCAAGATCAAAAAGTTGAGATTGCGAATCTGGTTGTAGAACCAACCTTGCTGCAAAGGATTAAGGAAACACAAAAACAAGATTCAGAGTGTCAAAGGATCATTCAAGGACTTACATAAGGAAAGTTTAAAGAGTTTCATGTGGATGGAGAAGGAATCTTAAGGATAAATAATAGAATGTGTGTGCTAAATGATATAGCTTTGAAGAAGGAACTTATGTATGAGGCACATTCCTTAAGATATACGGTTCATCCGAGTAAAACTAAGATCTATCAAGAGCCTAAAGGTGTATATTGGTGGAATAGGTTGAATAGAGATATAGTAGTTTTTGTTGCATAATGTAAAATCTGTTAAAGAGTGAAAGATGAACATCAAAGACTAGGTAGGTTATTGCAACCTTTACCCATCCCTGAATGGAAGTGGAATTAGATATTGATGGACTTTGTAAGTTCTTTACTTAGGACTAATGTTGGTTATGATAGAATATGGGTAGTTGTGGATCGTTTACTAATTTTGCTCATTTTCTACTCATGAATATGATTTATTCCTTGGAAAAGTTAGCATAGATATATATTAAGGAGATTATTAGATTGCATGGTATACTAGAAAGGATTGTTTTAGATCGGGACTTAAGGATTGTTTCAAGATTTTGGGTTAGTTTGCAAAGAGACATGGGGACTTAGCGAAAGTTTAGCACCGCATAGCATCCTTAAACAGACAGATTAACAGAAAGAACAATACATACCTTAGAGGATATGCTAAGAGTATGTGAGCTAGAGTTTAAAGGAAGTTAAGATTGACACTTGCCACTAGTGGAGTTTGCTTACAACAATAGCTATCATTATGGTATTAGAATTCCACCATATGAGGCTTTCCATGGATGAAAGTGCAAGTTGACCCTATTTTGAGATAATTTGGAAAGTATGATTATTGGACCTAAGATGATACAAGAGACAATGGATAAAGTAGTAGTGATTAAACAAAGAATGAAAGAGGCATAAGATTGGCAAAAGAGTTGGGCAGATACGATACGAAAGGAGCTTGAGTTTAGTGTAGAAAACCATTTGTATCTTAAGATCAAGCCAATCAAAAGTTTGCATAAAAGATAGTTGCAAGGGAAGCTAAGCCCATGATACGTTGGACCTTTTGAGATTTTGGAAAGTGTTGGAAATTTAGCATATCGATTGCCCTTCTTCCTAACCTCACAAACATACACAATGTCTTCCATATATCAGTTTTGCGGAAATATATACCCAACCTTGGCAGAGATTGAGTTGAAGAACTTCCCACTAAGGAAAACTTGACATATGAAAAGCATCTAGTGCGAATCTTAGGCTCTAAAGTGCAAACTCTTCGGAACAAAGAGATCAGATATGTTAAAGTGTTGTGGGATCCGCAAACGGAGGATGTTATATGGGAATCTGATGAAGACATAAAAAAGGTTTACCCATAGCTGTTGATGTGTCAATCATCTTAAGCTTTAGGGACAAAGCTTGTTTTAGGGGGGTAGGATGTAATCCCGGGTTTTTACATAGCTTGAGTTAAAATAAGAGAAATAAAATCTGGTTCTAATTCAATAGCCTGAAATAATAAATGTTTTTGGTAGTATATTAATTAATATTCTTCTAGTAATATAATGTGTTGTCTTATATAAATTAAAAAGGTTGCGATTCTTCATTTCCTATAGTTAAGTTTTTCCCAAAAGTACTAGAAATTATTTTGCTAGCTATCTACAAAGCATGGACGTATTGCCCTTTCCTTTAATAGAGCTTCTTTGATTAAATGCTAAAATAACAATACTCACTTAGACGATATTTATTTTCTTTTATGTGAAAGGGAAGTAAATAGAAATCTGAAACTTTATACCAATTAGATGATGTTGTTTTCAGAAAATAAACACGATGTTTTCAAAGTCTACTTTTCCAACATACTCTCTTTTACCTATACAAAATCGTCTCGTTCAAACTTTCACATTTTTAGCTTGAAAAACCCCAATATTGTATTTACAAGTTGCACAACCAGTGTTTTGAAAAAAAGAAAGTGAAGTAATTAGAAAAACATGAAAAGTATCTTCATTTGCTTTTTTTTTTCCCTAAAGGTTTCATAAATGTTTTTTATCAAATACACTAATGTATGTGCATATTTCATCATTCACGTGTGAAACATCATTTTTAGTAGATGCCATGTGTCAGAAAACTGAAAAATGAACCTTGTTTGCTAAAAAATGATAAAAATGAGTAAAAGCTTGCTTTTCGAGTTTGTTTAGGCTTAGAATGTGAAATGTCTATTAAAAATTTGTGAACAAAACTAACTTAGCTCATCCAAGCAAAATATAATAGGGAAAACCTCCCTTAAAAGCTCTTATTCTGGATCTAAAGATAGGAATAAGAGGATAGAGTATTCTGTCAAATCAGTGAGTTGCATGAAGTTGTTGTGTTAAGTTGTCTTTAGGTGTGTTTTGATGCGAGCATTTGTTGTGGGAGAGCTAGTGGTAAATGGAGTAAGTTAGAGGTTGTTCTGTGTGTTGGTGATCACGACCTAGTTTTTCCCTCGAGGTAGATCAGTGGTAGGCTTTGCATAAGTGTAGAGGGGTAAATTTTGAGACACAATATCTATCGTGGCCCAAATTCGATCCATTCACATACCCCATGATAGACACTAGGGGTTGTCGCAGCCAAGTGTTTGGAGCACAGCTTCTGTCGTGGCCTAAGGTTGGGCGCGACTTAGTTTTCTAGTCGTGATGTACCCCACAACCCTTACCTAAGCTACCCTTGACCCAACCTAAGATGGAAGCTTTAAGAACTGCATAAGTTAAGAAGTTTTTAATGAAAAGCTATGATGCATAAGCTCTAATAAGATGTCCTTCTCTGTTATGTGTGTAGTAATGCATGCTTATTATTCTATAGGAGTTTTCAATCAAGACCTAGAATTTCCAGTATATTACTACAATCTCTAAGTAGGATGCATATGTGAGTGACTTGAATCTTGATGATGTTATGCTTGTAATATAGTTATACTTGTCTCTATATAAAAACAACTAATTATGTATAGGGATGGGAATAATATGTGTTGTATAGTGCTTGAATGTGAGACAAGTTTTAATATCCAAAGTGATAACAATTTCTTGATGTTAATGTGTAATGAATATGAATGATTGTCTAAAGATTGTATTACCACCAATAACTTGATCTAAGTCTTATATATCCCTTAATCTGAAATAGACACGTATTGCACGACAGCACGCTACATTAACATGGTACGCATATCATGTATTGATATTTTGATTCTATGGTAATGCCTTGTCACGTTGGGTAGTACGGGTAGGGTTATCGTAGGGTACTAACCCCATGAGAATTAAGCAGGCATCAAAGGATGTTGCTTAAATTGGAGTTGGCTTTTAAGATGTTAATACTTAGGGAGCTTCTCAGGTTCTAAGGTGAAGTTGAGACTTTGTTGCATATGTATATAAGTACGTATATATAATACTAAGTAAATTTAGAAAACTTTCCCTTCCTTAGTTTTTAGTCTCTTTTAGGCATGAACTACTTGAGTTGGTCCTTCAACCCCTAAGAAAGGGCTTAAATCTCTATTGGTCTGGATTTTAGTCATCCAAACTGTGCATTTCATATGGTTGAGTGTGACATTGGATATGGTTCAAACTAAAACTTTTCTGGAATGTGTTTGAAGTGTGGTTTGATCATGTTATCTTACTAAGTTGTGGTGTTCTCACACTCCTACAGACTTTCTGTGCTTTCACTGATCCATAGAGTTGATCCATGCTAGAGCCAATGAGAAGTAGTAGACTTTAAGGGAAGACCAGGGCTTGAGCAAGAGTCGATGATAGTATCTTTTGTATAGGGCTTATGCGTATAAGTTCTCTTTAAAGCCTATAAGGTTATGTTGGAAGTTTATCATAAGTTGTGTGTAAGGAAGCATATTGTAAATAACTTAAAATGTATGTGGGATTTTTTATCTTGACAACCTCATGATCCTATTTTAAATGTCTATGCCATGGAGTGTCCTAATAGTAGGATGCCCAGATGTTTTCTTGAAAGTCCCTAATTAGCTTATTTACATTTCACGAATTTGTAAGTTATCATAAAAGGGAATCTATACTACTAGGGTGTGCTATGGGTGTGTGACAACTCTATTGTAAATATTATAAATACTACGTCATGAATGTTCAAGTTTAATTTAAATTCATTTTCTAGTCCTATGTGTCTTGATTTTTTTTTTTTTTTCATTTTGTTGGGAACTGGAATGGAATTGCGGTTCCATTGGTTCTTGGCCTTAGAGTCGGTGGTTCCACCTCAATTTTGGAATTGGATAGGCCAATTTTATGCTGGTTCTAGAATCGCCGGTGGCAGCTCCGTTCCAATTTTCGCTTTGGAACCAAACTATGCACATGTCTAGTATAACTTAATCCACTTTTTGAAAAGTCGGTTCAATATGATTTTATATATTGATCCTTGACTCATTAGGATATTTGGATTGGATTGTGTCACGCCCCGTAGGGTATCCTAAACGTACAGTCCGCCACATACTAAGCAAGACTCTCGAGTTCCCTACCCGGGGCTTTCGGGAGTCTTAAATAGATGTAAAGCGTTCCTTACGACAATAGAATACTACGGCATAGAGTTAAACAGTTTAACGAGGCATTTCATTAGCCATATAATAAATCAAAACGCAAATTTAAAGTTTACAAGATCTAAGAGGCATTCCCCCGCAAAAGATAACAGTCTATTACAGTCCTCCAGAGTCTTAGTTTCCATTAGAAGTCTATACAAAAAGAAATGGATTAAACTTCTATGCGGAAACTCCTATCTCCGGTACTGCGCTGTGGCTTGTCTCGGCCTAAGCCATATAAAGTCATGCTGCAAAAGATAGAAACTATGGGGGCATAAGCTAACTAGCTTAGTGAGTAATACTTCCATAACGCAATTAAACATAATTCATTCAAACAAGTAGTTATTCAGGCAAGTGTATGCATCAAACAAATGTGAACAACAAACATATGACCGTCCGGAAATCATATGTGGATGGACTTGCGCCCTCCATCCTGGGTTAGCAGATTAACGAATCCTGCGGTACGACGCCGTTTAAGCTCACGGTCAACTAACAAAACTTCGTTTTATGGATCACGATTAACCAACAAAATTCGTTTTATGGATCACGATTAACCAACGTATTCGTTTTATGGATCACGAAAACCAACTAAATGCGAATGCTCCAACCCCATCGTGATATGAATGAATTTCATTTACAATTGAGCGATATTCATTAATTCAATTCTTTAGGTGATCAACAAGTATTCCGCAAACATACATCATAAGGTACTAGCTAAACAGTCAATAGCTTAACACCTGGTTTCGATATTCCTTAAGCTCCGTTTCACATATCAACATAACAACATATATAATTCCCATATACCCCATCATGCATATATAATTCTTTTATCTTTGCCTATCACTAGTGCCACTACATTACAATCACATCATTAATTGAGAATGGAAGTAAACTCACTCGGCCATTGGACGCCAAACTTCTTAATAATAATAGTCGGAGGTAGAGTGTCGTCCTGCTCGGATCACCTACCAAGCAAGAATAATCCTAATGAGATTCTCATCATGTAACTAAATCAAACTATACATCTAGACTAGTTGAATTCGGATTTCTCGCTATTTGCGGAAGTTCCGACTTAAAACGGCCATAACTTGGTCATTTTAACTCGGAATTTCGCAAATTTTATATCGATCTCTATCTACTTCGAAAGATCTATCTATTTCAAGTATTATTTTCAAGTTTTGAAAATAGTAAGGCACGGAACAGTGGGATCAGTTCTGTTCCGCAATTGATCCAATTTGAAAATGTGTTTTGCTTTGATAAGAAATGTTCCTAGTCGGTGATTCATGCATGAATGATATAGGAATGAACTACTAATGTGTATGCCATGTAATGAACTCAATATGTGCATGGTCATGATAATTTTGTGGTAATAAACCCTTATGAACTCCTAAGTGTTAGAAAATCTTTCAAAGGTTATTTAGTAGACTATTTTTCCACATTATACTCCTTAGGGTTTCTTTGGCTTTTAGTCTTGTAGTCCACTTGTTTTCTATCTAAAAATAAGTTCCAAAGTCTATAATAGTCATGGCCTCCATTCATGCATAAAAATTCACATTTTTCATTTGGTAAACATGTTTTTAAATAAGCTATTTGTGAAAATCCGAATTTTCCAAATTTCCTTTTCTTACATTTTCTTAAGGGAAATCTTGTCTAATGCATTAAAAATTGAGCTTCAATGTATACATTATCTAAGGACTTCATTTAGCTTATAAAACATCCATTTTAGACTTAAATACTAAGTGTTTATTTAGGCATTACCCAAAATTACGAATTTGACTACACATCAAAGTCAACATTTTTCCTTCTAACTTCACCTCTTGTTTTCCTTATTTTTATTATGCCTAAACTCATCTAAACTCATGAAAATAATTCCTTTAACATGTCTATTACACATACCCTCCATTTTTCTTATGAAATATGAGTTTAAAGTTGATTTTGGGTCTTTAAGGTAGGGTTTCCATTTCATCCGAATTTTCAACTTTTCATATCTAACAAAGCCCTTCCTTTTTCAATGTCTTGCCTTCTACATATGATTATCCACTATCTAACATCTCTATACATATTCAAGACTACATTTTTGTGGTCCTCAATGCATGAAAATAAAAATAACTCTATGATCATGCATGTAAATGACAATGTGGGTATCTAAACTTTAGATCTACTAAGTATGATGCATAAATCATGGATCTCATGGCATGAACAACAATATATGTGCAAGATCACTACTTTACATGCATGAACAAGTTGATATTTCAAACAAAACTCATTTAAAGGCTAGATCCACTTCTTGAGATGGCTTGAGATTCTTGTAGTAGTGTTTTCATGTCCCTTGCTCATGCTCATTGGGATTTAGATGAGAAAACACACAAGAATGATCTTGCCATAACAAGATTTAGGATGTACAAGGCCTAAATATACATACCAAAGGAGTCTTGAAGGAGGAAAAGAAGAAAACAAAGTTGAAATTGTAAGAGGAAGGGGGAGGGAAGTGCTCGGCACTTGAGAGGAGAAGAAGAGAGGTTTTGCTCCTTTTTCAAAGTTAAAATGAAAGAAAATGAAGAGAGAGAGAACATTTAGTATATATATCAAGTAAATTAGGGTTTAACTTTATTAAATGGGTAAAAATAATTAAATGAGAGGGGAAATTGAGGGAGGGGCGCCGGCCTCATGTGTGTGTGTGTGTGAGTTTTGAAAAAAAATGAAATTTGTAATTTAGTAAATGAAATGTAATAAATGTAATAATTATTTAAAGACAAAATTTCTTGGAAAAGAAAATTGAAATGAGTAGTTGTAAGGATGTAAGAATAGGGTATGGGTAGTGTGTAGTGTAGGTTGTACTTGTGAATAGTAGACAAGACATCTACTTTACCGGTTGTTCCGAAAACACGGGAAAAGCTATAACTGTAATTTTATAGCTCGGAAAATTATAAATTGATATTTTTGGAATCCTTATAAAATTACGGTTCTAATGAATATTCCGGAACATTTTTCTGAATCCGTGGCCCGGGGCACGCTTTTCCGTAATTGGGCTCGGGAAGGCCCGGAATTGAAAAATTCCCGAATTTAAAACTTTCAAAGGTTTGAAATGTACTTTGGAACAATAATTCAAATTCATTTACTTATAATATTTATTTTACTATGAAACCGAAGGAAAGCCGGATTTAGGGTTCCTAGGCTTCACACTAAACTCAACCTGATCGGATTAGGGTTTCGCTTCCAACTCCCGGGGTTTCCTAGCTACTGAGAATACCGGGGTTTACAACCTCCCCACCTTAAATAAAGTTTTGTCCTCAAAACGGAACTGACGTACCTTGTCCTTCGAATATCTCGGGGTACTTCTCCGGATTTCATCTTCCGCTTCCCAGGTTGCTTCTTCAAAGGCATGATTCCTCCATAACACTTTCACAGTGAATGTCTTTGTTTCGTAGCCTTTGAGTTTTCTTATCCAATATCTTCACTGGGTGTTCTTCATATGTCAGGTTTTCCTTCAACTGGATTGGTTCCAATTCCAGAATCCTTTCTGGGTCGGCAACATATCTCCTCAAAACTGACACATGGAATACATTGTGAATCCCGGACAAATTAGGTGGTAGGGCTAGCCGATACGCCAGGTCTCCGACTCTTTCCAGATCTCAAAAGGTCCAATGTATCTCGGGCTTAACTTCCCTTGTGTACGCATCCTCTTGATACTTTTAATCGGGTTTATCTTCAGGTACACATGATCACCCACTTTAAATTCAAGCTCTCTCTTTTCAAGTCTGCCCAGCTCTTTTGTCGATCCTGAGCTTCTTCATTTTCCGCTGAATCAACCTCACTTTATCCGCGGCTTCTGTACCAATTCCGGCCCAATTGCTACCTTTTCCACTTCATCCCAAAACAAAGGGGACCTACAACCGTCGTCCATACAAAGCTTCATACGGAGGCATCTGGATGGTGGAGTGATAGCTGTTATTGTAGGCAAACTCGATTAGGTGTACATGACTATCCCAATTCCCTTTGAATTCCAAGGCACACGCCCAACATGTCTTCTAGGGTTTGGATCGTCCGCTCAGACTGTCCGTCGGTCTGAGGATGATAAGCCGTACTGAAATGCAATTTAGTACCCAAGCTCTTCTGCAAGCTTGTCCAAAACTTGGACACAAATCTCGGGTCTCTATCTGAGATAATCCCTGCAGGTATGCCATGTAATCTTACGATCTCTCTGATATAGATCTTGGCTAACCTTTCCATTGAATAGGTCATATTTATGGGTAGGAAATGCGCCGACTTAGTTAACCGATCCACTATCACCCATATTGCATCACAACCCGATGGAGTCTTGGAAACCACACACAAAATCCATGGATATTGATCCCACTTCCATTCAGGAATGGGTAAGGGCTTTAGCAATCCGCCCGGTCTCTGGTGCTCTACCTTCACCTGTTGGCATACTGAACACTTCATTACATAATCTGCCACATCTCGCTTCATTCCATTCCACCAATAGCAACTTTTCAAATCTTGGTACATTTTGGTGCCTCCCGGATGCATGGTATATCCGGAGTTATGTGCCTCGCTCATTATTTCCTTCTTCAACTCCTCGTCCTCTGGTACGCACAGCCTCCCGTTCATTCGGATCACATCTTCATCATCTACGGCAAAGTCAAGGTACTTTCCCGCTTGGGTTTCCCTTTTTATCTTTATCACTTCGTCATACCTCTGTGCTTCTTTGATTCTTCTACGAGGGTTGGTTCCAGCACCAAGTTGATATCTCAAGCTCAGCACTTCGATCTATGAACTCGATCCTTAGTTTCTCAAATTCCTTAATCAACTCCTTCTGACTTGTATCAAAGCGGCTACTTCCCCTGATTCTTCCGACTTAGGGCATCCGCGACTGCATTTACTCTCCCTGGACAGTAATTTATCCCCAGGTCATAATCTTTATTAATTCCAGCCACCTCCTTTGTCCTCATGTTTAACTCCTTCTGTGTGAACAGGTATTTAAGGCTTTTATGATCTGTGTATATCTCACACCGTTGTCCATACAGATAATGTCGCCCATAACTTCAAGGCAAAGACAACTGCAGCTAGTTCCAAATCGTGCGTAGGGTAATTCTGCTCATGCGGTCTCAATTGCCGAGAAGCATACGCAATGACCTTCCGCTCTTGCATCAAGACGCATCCAAGACCATTTCTTGAGGCATCACTATGTACCGTGTAGGACTTTTCCGGGTCTGGTAAAACCAAAATCGGTGCCGATACCAGTCGTCGCTTTAGTTCCTGAAAACTTGTTCCCTCTTGTCCGTCCAAATGAATTTTCATTCTTTTGAGTCAATTGAGTCAGCGGCTTGGCTATCTTGAGAAATCCTTCACAAACTTGCGATAGTAGCCAGCTAATCCCAAGAAACTCCTTACTTCAGTAACTGTTTGTGGTGGCTTCCAATCCACTACGCCTTGATCTTTTCGGGATCAACTGATATCCCATCACCGTTACTACATGTCCGAGAAATGATATCTGTCCAACCAAAAGTCACACTTGGACAGCTTGGCGTACAGCTTATTATCTCGTAAGGTTTGCAATGCCAAACGAAGATGCTCCTCGTGTTGCTCTTTGGTCTTTGAATATATGAGGATGTCGTCTATAAAGACTATCACACATTTCCAAAAGTGGCTTATAGACTCTATTCATAGGTCCATAAATGCAGCTGGTGCATTAGTCAGTCCAAATGACATTACCAGAAACTCGTAGTGCCCATAACGAGTACGAAAAGCCGTCTTAGGCACATCCTCAGGCTTAATCCTCAACTGATGATATCCCGAACGTAAGTCAATGCGTGAGAACACACAAGCTCCTTGCAGCTGGTCAAACAAATCATCAATTCTTGGCAAGGGATACGATTTTTGACAGTCACTTTATTCAATCCTAGTCGATACACAATCTCATCGATCCGTCCTTCTTCTTCACAAAAAACGGGTGCGCCCCATGGCGATACACTTGGTCTTATAAATTTCTGGTCCAGAAGTTCTTGTAACTGTGTCTTTAGCTCCTTCAACTCAGCCGGTGCCATCCGATGGCGCTTTAGATATCGGTTCGGTATTTGGAGCCAAAACAATCTCAAAGTCAATTTCTCTTTTGGCGGTAATCCCGGCAAAATTTCTGGGAACACATCCAAGTATTCATTCACCACTGGAATATTCTTTTCCTCACGGGTTTCCCCTTCATCCAAGACACCCTCAATCGGTATCATCTCCTCATCCTCCATCATCAACTCAAACGAGCTTAGATCAAACCTTCTTGGGACTAAGGTTTCTCCCACAAATTCTACTTTTCTCTCCGATTGATCATAAAAACACACGTCCTCTTTGGCAATCCACTATTGCCTTTCACTCTACTTAGCCAATCATCCGAGGATGACTTCGTATTTATCATTTCCAACATATTAAATCACTTTTGGAGTGGTGACCATGGATTCCAATGGACAATCCTTTATCAGTTCGGGTTGACACAACTCCCTGTGGGGGTCTTAATCCTCAAGCTAACCGTGGTTGTGGCTATAGGCAATCCAGTCGGTTGGCCAAACTATAGGTGATGAACGAGTGGGTTGCTCCCGTGTCAAATAAACATAGCTTCCACGCTATTTACTCGTATGTGTCCTGAGGTCAATAAACACCCATCACATATGAATTAAAATACTCTTAAGGCTATCCACATAGGGTTCTACTTCCAGCTTTCCATAAATATTCTTTCATTTAAAAATAATTCAATTAAACTTAATTTCAACTTAGGAGGGGTTTCCGTTACTAACCTGTCACCAGGCCGCCATCAGCATTCTCGCTTTGATCCAAAGCTGCCAACTCACTTCCTCATCTTCGTCTTCTTCCACCATCCATTGGCCTTCCAAATTGTACAGCCTCATCCCATGCATCGCGGAAGCTGCCCGACTCCCGCTCTTGTTACCAGACCTCATGGGGTTGGTATTACTCGAGGTTCCGAAGGGTCGGGTGGCCACGCTCTTCGTTGAGAACATTCGGAAGCTAAGTGCCCTTTCTCCTTGCAAATAAAGCAAGTCACTGCCAGTTTCTTCGGGCACGTAAAAACCATGTGGCCAGCATCACCACAAAAGTAACACTTGTTCCTCAACTGCGGGCATTGCCTAGGCGCATGCGTCCCCTTACATTTCCAACACATGACATTGGTCTTGAACTGGGTCGGCTTGCTGTTAGGCTCCTCTTTAAACCCTTGGTACGGCCTGTACCTTTTTCCTTTGAACCCTGAGCTTGAGGCATCAAACGGCCTCTTTCCGAATACTCTCTTTTCAGGCTCCTGATACTTCCTTTTCCTAGCCCCTTCAATGACCCGAGCCTTTTCTACCATCTCAGGGTAGGTCCTTACTCCGAACTCTTCCAACTTGATCCGTAGATCCTCATCTAAGCCTCCCAGAAATACTTGCTTCTTTAATTCTTCACTATCCCTGAAAGATTCAGGGGCATACTGCAGCAAGTGAACAAACTCGGTTTCATATTGCTCTACTGTCCTCCCTTTTTGCTTTACATGGAGGAAATCAGCACTATACTTCACCCTCAAGCTGGAGGGAAAATAATTGTTCAGAAATTCTCGGCGAAAGGTTTCCCAAGTGGCCGGGGAAGCCAAATTCCTTCTCTTGGAGTCCCACCAGACTCGCGCATTGTACCTCAGCATATACGTCCCATATTCCAACTGCAAATAAGGTGGAATCTCGTATGCAGCAAAAGAACGCTCAACCTGAGCCAACCAGTCCTCAGCTTCATCCGGCTTACCGAATGCTCCATCAAAATACCGGTTGCTCTTAATAAAGTCCGGTAAGGAGCTTCGGTGGGGTCTCCTGTATGGCGGGGGTGGCGGCAACTGCACATTATAGGAATGCTCCTCTTGTGGAGCAGGTGCCTCTGCAGTCATTTCCCGATGATCTGCGGATGGCGGACGTGGGGCCGAATCCCGGGCACTTTGACCTGGGTGTGGGTTCTGAACTGGATTTTGATTCTGGATGAAAGTGTTCAGAAGATTGGCCAGTTGTCCAATCGCATTTAGCACATCACCCTGTTGGTTTTGGGGTGCTACTCCTTGGGGGTTAGGTTGTTGTATAGCCGGTTGATCGGCTTCATTAGAATTAGACCCCTGTCCCTGGTTCCGAGTTCATCGGTTTCGTCTGCTTACACAATGTTTAATGGATTCTTAGCATCTTTAGGAGTTTCAGGTTTTGAAGGAATAAGATTAATAACAAGTTCAGAAGTCGCGAAAATCTAGAATTGAAGCTTAGAAGGAAAAGGAATGCATAATTCCATAAGGTCATAAGATGAGTCATAATATCAATCCATAAAAGAAAAGTAAAGAATAATTAAAAGAATCACAAAGGAAATCAAGGAATCCACACATAGAGTAACCAATTGAGATTTCACAACGATAATGCGAATGAGTGAATGCTTATGCAATCTATATGCAGTTGATGTTCTCTTATGTATCATGACTAGAATGCGTACTTTTCACAACTCCATTTCTTTAAAACAAATATGATCCTTTTCATTACTTTAGCGAGCCATACAAATATTACATCAAGATTTAGTTCCCAAAATTTGGCTAGCTAAGCTCCCTTCCTATTCTAAACAATTTCCCTATTCCCGAAAGCATGACAAAATACAGGGAAAAAGAAAACAAAATACTAGCTATCCTGAAATCCTAAGGCAAATTGGCATCCCGCATTGCCTACTACAAAAATAAGAAAATCAGGACTCCGCTTGGACTTCATGGGCTAGCTATCATCTCGGTCCCTACTCATCACTAGAGTCATCAGGGTAGGGCTAGGAAGCCGTCTCCTACTGGAAGAACTACCGTCGTCCTGTCGGATGAACAAACTAAGGTACTCCTTGTGGTCATCCACCGCTTCTTAGTAGGTCGGACTAGGGGTTCCTGGTCTTCACCTTCCTCCTCTTCCTCAGTACCTTGCCCTTCTCTCGGGCTCACATCTTCCTCTTCACCCCTAACCTCAGGCTCACTCACCTGAGTCTCTATCACCTCATTCTCTCTCACGGCTCTCCACCCGCGCCTTCTACCTCCATAGGCTCGGGGGCTACAGGCTCAGCTACCACTATATCGAGCACTGGGGGATTTTCTCCTTCCACATACACATCTCTCTACAACATGGGATCAAACTCGGGTTCTACCTACTACTATCGGGTATCTCCAGCTCCCTATCAAAATCCCAAGCCATCGGGTTAGGTTCCGGGTTCACCTCAGCCTCCGGCTCAACAGGAGGGGTAGGGGTTCTAGGAACTACATTCTCCTCCCAGTTAGGATCCTCCTCGGGGTCCTCTTCCTCCTCTTCCTCTTCTTCATCCTCTCCTATCACGGGCTCCATTCAATTGCATGCCTATATCAATAGCAGGAGGGGGAGCTATCACTCGGGGTGGGAGGATATCTAAGTAGATCGCATGCCAAGTGATGTGATTCCATGCGTCTGCTAAATTCCAATCAGGATGATCATACAGATTATCGTGGGCATAAACATACAATGGTCCTATGGGGATCCATACCCTAAAATCTGGAGGGGTTCGGGTTCCTCCTCAAGATAAACGTAGCCTCTCTAGTCATGGGCTCACGCCCATAATCGACCATGATCCTCTCCAAGTATAGATCGTCTCTAATTTGTCCAGCTCCTTCTTCCCATAGGATCATACCTCAATCGATCACTACTAGGCCCACCTGGTATATCTCAGTCCATCCTTCCATAACTTGTACATCTCCCTATAGTCCGGGGATGTCTGGCTAAGGCAAAATCTTCACACAATTCTCTTAGCCTCAACCTATATTCTACCATCGTTTCGTCATTTCTCTTGTAAAATTCCTGGCCCTCTCTCTGGTCTCACCCAGGGATACCTACATCAAAACAATACTCCAAATCAGACTTAGCAAGAAAACGTTTTTAACTCCATTTGACCTATTAGTTAGATTTCTAAGTCCGGTTTCTTTTAATTCTATTATCTTGTTTTATAACCTAGGGCTCTGATACCAAATTAAACTGTCACGCCCCGTAGGGTATCCTAAACGTAACAGTCCGCCACATACTAAGCAAGACTCTCGAGTTCCCTACCCGGGCTTTCGGGAGTCTTAAATAGATGTAAAGCGTTCCCTTACGATAATAGAATACTACGGCATATGGAGTTAAACAGTTTAACGAGGCATTCATTAGCCATAGATAATAAATCAAAACGCATAATTTAAAGTTTACAAGATCTAAGGGGCAATCCCCCGCAAAAGAATAACAGTCTATTACAGCCCTCTAGAGTCTCTAGTTTCCATTAGAAGTCTATACAAAAAGAAATGGATCAAACTTCTACGGGAAACTCCTATCTCCGGTACCTGCTAGTGGCTTGTCTCGGCCTAAGCCATATAAAGTCATGCTGCAAAAGATAGAAACTATGGGGGCGTAAGCTAACTAGCTTAGTGAGTAATACTTCCATAACGCAATTAAACATAATTCATTCAAACAAGTAGTTATTCAGGCAAGTGTATGCATCAAACAAATGTGAACAACAAACATATGACCGTCCGGAAATCATATGTGGATGGACTTGCGCCCTCTATCCCGGGTTAGCAGATTAACGAATCCTACGGTACGACGCCGTTTAAGCTCACGGTCAACTAACAAAACTTCGTTTTATGGATCACGATTAACCACAAAATTCGTTTTATGGATCACGATTAACCAACGTATTCGTTTTATGGATCACGAAAACCAACCAAATGCGAATGCTCCAACCCCATCGTGATATGAATTCAATTTACAATTGAAGTCGGATATTCATTAATTCAATTCTTTAGTGATCAACAAGTATCCGCAACATTCATCATAAGTACTAGCTAAACAGTCAATAGCTTATCACACCGGTTTCGATATTCCTTAAGCTCCGTTTCGCATATCAACAGTAAACAACATAATAATTCCCATATACCCCATCATGCATATAAATTTCTTTTATCTTTGCCTATGCACTAGTGCCACTACATTACAAACACATTCATTAATTGAGAGTGGAAGTAAACTCACTCGCATTGGACGCCAAACTTCTTAATAATAATAGTCGGAGGTAGAGTGTCGTCTGCTCGGGATCACCTACCAAGCAAGAATAATCCTAATGAGATTCCATCATGTAACTAAATCAAACTATACATCTATACTAGTTGAATTCGGATTTCTCGCTATTTGCGGAAGTCCCGACTTAAAACGGCCATAACTTGGTCATTTTAACTCGGAATTTCGCAAATTTTATATCGATCTCTATCTACTTCGAAAGATCTATCTATTTAATATTAAATTCAAGTTTTGAAAATAGTAAGGTCACGGAACAGTGGGATCAGTTCTGTTCCGCAATTGATCCAATTTCGAAAATGTGTTTTGCTTTGATAGAAATGTTCCTAGTCGGTGATTCATGCATGAATGATATAGGAATGAACTACTAATGTGTATGCCATGTAATGAACTCAATATGTGCATGGTCATGATAATTTTTGTGGTAATAAACCCTTATGAACTCCTAAGTGTTAGAAAATCTTTCAAAGGTTATTTCTAGTAGGCTATTTTTCCACATTATACTCCTTAGGGTTTCTTTGGCTTTTAGTCTTGTAGTCCACTTGTTTTCTCTAAAAATAAGTTCCCAAAGTCTATATAGTCATGGCCTCCATTCATGCATAAAAATTCACATTTTTCATTTGGTAAACATGTTTTTAAAAGCTATTTGTGAAAATCCGAATTTTCCAAATTTCCTTTTCTTACATTTTCCTTAAGGAAAATCTCGCCTAATGCATTAAAAATTGAAGCTTCAATGTATACATTATCTAAGGACTTCATTTAGCTTATAAAACATCCATTTTAGACTTAAATACTAAGTGTTTATTTAGGCATTACCCAAAATTACGAATTTGACTACACATCCAAAGTCAACATTTTCCTTCTAACTTCACCTCTTGTTTTCCTTATTTTTATTATGCCTAAACTCATCTAAACTCATGAAAATAATTCCTTTAACATGTCTATTACACATACCCTCCATTTTTCTTATGAAATATGAGTTTAAAGTTGATTTTGGGGGTCTTTAAGGTAGGGTTTCCATTTCATCCGAATTTTCAACTTTTCATATCTAACAAAGCCCTTCCTTTTTCAATGGTCTTGCCTTCTACATATGATTATCCACTATCTAACATCTCTATACATATTCAAGACTACATTTTTTGGTCCTCAATGCATGAAAATAAAATAACTCTATGATCATGCATGTAAATGACAATGTGGGTATCTAAACTTTAGATCTACTAAGTATGATGCATAAATCATGGATCTCATGGCATGAACAACAATATATGTGCAAGATCACTACTTTACATGCATGAACAAGTTGATATTTCAAACAAAACTCATTTAAAGGCTAGATCCACTTCTTGAGATGGCTCGAGATTCTTGTAGTAGTGTTTTCATGTCCCTTGCTCATGCTCATTGGGATTTAGATGAGAAAACACACAAGAATGATCTTGCCATAACAAGATTTAGGATGTACAAGGCCTAAATATACATACCAAAGGAGTCTTGAAGGAGGAAAGAAGAAGAAACAAAGTTGAAATTGTAAGAGGAAGGGGGAGGGAAGTGCTCGGCACTTTGAGAGGAGAAGAAGAGAGGTTTTGCTCCTTTTTCAAAGTTAAAAATGAAAGAAAATGAAGAGAGAGAGAGAACATTTAGTATATATATCAAGTAAATTAGGGTTTAACTTTATTGAATGGGGTAAAAATAATTAAATGAGAGGGAGAAATTGAGGGAGGGGCGCCGGCCTCATGTGTGTGTGTGTGTGTGTGTGAGTTTTGAAAAAAAAATGAAATTTGTAATTTAGTAATTGAAAATGTAATAAATGTAATAATTATTTAAAAGACAAAATTTCTTGGAAAAGAAAATTGAAATGAGTAGTTGTAAAGATGTAAGAATAGGGTATGGGTAGTGTGTAGTGTAGGTTGTACTTGTGAATAGTAGACAAGACATCTACTTTACCGGTTGTTTCGAAAACACGGGAAAAGCTATAACTGTAATCTTTATAGCTCGAAAAATTATAAAATTGATATTTTTGGAATCCTTATAAAATTACGGTTCTAATGAATATTCCGGAACATTTTTCTGAATCCGTGGCCCGGGGCACGCTTTTCCGTAATTGGGCTCGGGAAGGCCCGGAATTGAAAAATTCCCGAATTTAAAACTTTCAAAGGTTTGAAATGTACTTTGGAACAATAGTTCAAATTCATTTACTTCATAATATTTATTTTACTATGAAACCGAAGGAAAGCCGGATTTAGGGTTCCTAGGCTTCACTCACTAGGCTCAACCTGATCGGATTAGGGTTTCGCCTCCAACTCCCGGGGTTTCCTAGCCACTGAGAATACCGGGGTTTACCGATTGGGTCTAACAACATTAGTTATTATGAGCAATATGGATACCAATAATGGAATCCAACAAAGTAAATTACCTTTTTTTTTTTTCTTAGACTAAATTATTCTCATCATTAGAAGATTTTCTATTATAAATATATATTATGTAAAATATAGTGATACCTATATAAAGCATTAAAAATGTATTTTTATGTATGTGCAAATGACTAAATTTGATGTTAAGGGCTTTATAATCCAACTTTATCATCCTTGTATGTGTTGTTTTTCTAAGTCAAATGTAATGCAGTAATCATGCGATATACATGTGAACATTATCACCAAATCTTTACAATTATAGAACACATTATAAACTCTTTTTTTATGTAATAGTCAAAATATATTGGAATGATGTAATAATGCTCATAATTGCAATCACTTTAATGATTTGTTCACCTTTTCGTATAGAATAAGAGAGGAATTGAATTCTAATTCAAAGGATACCTAAAACGTAACAGTCTACCGCATGATAAACGAGACTTAGGAATCACTACCACAGTCATTCAAAAGTTTTGTATTAGATGCAAGGTGTTCCCTTACGACAATAGAATACATATGCGGTTGGAGATAGATAGTTTAACTTAATAGAATAGGTATAAAAATACAAACCACAAATATCTCAAGATCATTTATAGAATTCTAAGGGGGCATTTCCCCCGCAAAATAATAAGTTCACATATTAGTTTTTAATAACAATCCAAGCGTTTGGGTTTCCTACGAAAGAATATACAAAGCTAATCATAAACTTCTAAGAGAAACTCCTAACTTCGCATTACCTGATTTGGCCAAGTCCGGGGACGCAACCATATGTATAGGAATTGCATCAAAAAGAAGCTATGGGGGTATAAGCTACGCTAGCTTAGTGAGCTTCACTTTCAAAATTAAATACTCAACTCAACAATGAGGCAAGCAAGTTATATTAGACAATCATATGAAATGCACAAGCACATGAGTATACAATACACAAGACTTTCCAGGAGTCCTATGTTGAATGGATTTACGCCTTCCATTCGGGAGTAGGTGTTTCAGGCCCATACGACCATTGATTTCAATTTTTCTCTCAAAACATTTAGTGGTTGTTTTAGGTGCCCACCCACTCATTAAATTATATAGTTGATTCAAGTGCCCACTCCACTTCCATTTTAATTTAGGCGACCCCGCGCCAATATCCGAGTTTTTAGGCCCACTCATTGCCTAGTTATTATGCCTTTTTCCCACAAAGGTATAATAACAAATGTAATGTGACTCAATATATGTTATGCATGGACAATTTAGTTATATGGTCATTGCATGCTATTTAATTGAATTATAGGCGATCATAGAGATTTCAGACACTCAAATTCTATACTAAATCATACAAGTATTTATAACAATTCATATTTCATATTCTTATTGTCAATTCAACTAAATAAGATTCACATGCACATTCCAATTTTATCTTGTCCTAGTTCTAATGCCACTATCATTACAAGCACAATCATAAGCATGTAATTTAAAGAAAGTGAACTCACTCAGCCATAGACACCTGTCTCTAATAGTAGTACTTCGGAAACAAGTATTCTCCCGATTCAAAGTCACGTGAACGAAAGAAATACCCAAATGAGTATTTCAAACCACAACTAATTCCAACCTATTAAATAAAAACTCTTAAGTTCGTAATTTTCGTGGTAGATGGAAATTTCAACTTAAAACGACTATAACTTGGTCATTTTAACTTGGAATTTCGCAAATAAGCTATTGATTTCTATTTAATTCAAAAGATCTATCTATTTATGATGTTATTCTTAAATTTTGAAAACTTTTAGGTCTTGGAATGCTCGGATTAGATCTGATCAGTAGATAAAAATTGCATTTCCGAAATTGTTTTGTGAAATTTGCATTGTTCCTTCTAAGTATATTATATGTGCATGCAATATCTACAAGTTATTATTATGAATGACATGATATGAACTATCTACATGTATATCCTTAATTGTTTTTGGTTAAAAAGAATTTTTGGAAAACCTTTTGTAACAACTTCAAGAGCACTTGATTGAAAAAAACTAGCTTTACCTCTTTGAAAATCATCCATATTTTTACTAAGATCAAACCTTGATTACCTATATACCTCATACCTTCATTATCTTAATAAAATTCTTCATTTAAGAGTTAGGAGATAGATGTTTGAATGTGGGTTTTGCCTAGTGACGAATTTTACACAATTTTAGGAAATTAAAATATTGTTTGATCTATGTTTGGAAATCTTTCCTTTGTTTTAGGTTTATACTTTGATAAAATCAATTTCCTCTAATCAAAATCAAGTCTTTATTACATATATTTCCTAAGGCTTCTATTTTCCTATTAAAATTCTCATTTTGGCTATTGGAAATAGGTGTTTAAATGAGGGTTATTTTTTTATCCGAATTTTGAAACTTATTTTTGAGATTATTTCTTGTGAAAAACTCATTTAATATTTCTAAAATGAAGTTCTCACCAAACCTACTACCTAAGACTTCTGTTTCTTTAATAAAACTTTTATTTTAGGATTGGAAAATAGGTGTTTTCTTGACATTTCGCCCAGTTATGAATTTCAAGCTCTCATTAGGGTTGAAACAAGTTCTAACCTATCTTTTATAACCTTTTTCTTGTTTTGAAAATTTCTCTTAGTAAAACTAAGCTCAACTTATAAAAACCATTCCTTTATTATACTTATCATCTAAGCCTTTCATTTTACATGCAAGATTTTCATTTTAGAGTTAGAAAATAGGTTTTCTAAATAGATTTCCTTTTTCATTCGAATTTCCAAAAATCATTTTTGTTGAAACTTAAATAGATCTTGAATTCTTTAACATATTCTCATTATTATCAAGCTACTACAAATCTTTTATGCACATAAGACAAAAATCTATGGTATTTATGTACTCTGAACAAATAGATCTATTATGTCATGCAATCATGGATGCAAATGAAATATGAGCATTATGTAGATGAGGTTAAAGAAAGAATACATGCACAAAATAAAAACACCATATGACCATAATATAGCAAAATAATAACAAAAAAACTTAAATAACAAGATCCACAACATTGTGATGGCAAGAATATCATGCATTAGTATTTTCCACATCCCTAGCATAATGCTTATGGGGATTTTGGTGGAACTACACATGTATGATCTTGCCATTACATGTTTTATTGTGGTAGGGTCAAGATCTATTACCTATATAGTGTTTGGAGTAAGAAAAACTTGAAGAAAATTTGTGTTTGTGTGTGTGAGAGAGGGCAAGGCTTATGACAATAGAGAGAAGAGAGGGAGAGAAAAAGACTTTTTCCAAAGGTTTGATTTTCTGAGAAATGAGAGAAAGTGAAAAAGTGAAAGGTAAAAAAGAGATTATATAGGAAAATAATTAGGGTTTTTTTTTTGTAATTATTTAATAGAAGAAAAATGAAACTAATTGGAGGCATGTACGCGCGAAGGGGTGGGGAGGGGGAGGGTGGCGGATTTTGAAGAGTGGAGACAGAGGGAGATGTGTTGATTTAATTTGTATAATAAAATTCCAATTTAATAAGTAATTTAAGTAGTAAAAGTTGTATTGGAAAAGAAAATGTAAGAAAAATGATGTAAGATTGTAAGAATAGGTTGTAAGGATGTAAGAATAGGGTATGAGTGGTTGTACTTGGTGAATAGTGCGATAGAAATCAAAAAGTAGATTAGACAATTAAATTTCCGGTAGTAATGAAAATACCATAAGGGTTATAACTGTAATTTTTATAAACCGAAAAATTCTTATGATTATATTTTTGAATTCCTTATTAAATTTCGATTCTAAAGAGTCTTATATAATATTTTTCTATTTTCTGAATCTCGGGGACCGATTTTCAAGAACAAATCCTAATTGGGTTTGAAACGAATGAATTTTTCGAAAATATGATCTTTTTATATTTTGATATATTATATAGGCCTATAATCTAAATCTAACTCATTTTTATAGTTCCAGGGTTTCGTTCTCGGGAATGCTGAACTTAGGGTTTCTAGGTCCAAACTAGTCTTAGGGTATTCTTTTAGGGTTTCAGTTTTCGGTTCCAATCTCTGAAACCGAGTTTAGGTTGCTAAGAAAACGAGGGCTTACAAATAAACTATTGAATAATAATTTATAGTGTGGAGACATGAATTGCCATTCATCATTTTATGTAATAACAATTCATTATGACTTATCATTTCTATCAAGTGAATATTGAAATAGCAACTTTACGTGGAACAAAAAAGAAATGAATAATTTATTCAAGTTAAGTAAACGATATTAAGCTAACATTGTTTTTGTAATTCTTTAAGTAATGTTTTGAGTTTTCTCCTCTCCATGTTTAAAATATAAATCACAAGTCAATTCCAATAAAAATTAAATAGAGTTCACATTTCAAGAGTTATAACACTTGTGAAGAGCAATTTTGAAAATGACTTTTCATTTTAAAAAGAATAAGTTATTTTCTGATAGAAAGTGTTATAAGGGAAAATATTTTATATTTAAAACATTATTGTTAGCCTAAAAATCAAATAAAAATATGAAATTTTTTTGCCCCAAAATGTTTTTCCTAAAATAGATGAGGCCATATATGACAATTCCATGCATTGATTTATCTCTATAAAGATTTTGGAAAATAGGATAAAAGCACCAAATAATAGGCACGGGAAAGGGTATTCGTATTCTACAATTTTTACAAGATGATTCAGATTCTTTTAATTTGTCTCTTAGCATAAACTTGTTTTGTGTTAACTTGAGATCATCAAAATAAGGACTTCATCGGCAACGACGAGTTGAAAGCAAAAGACATAGGATTATATAAAAAGTGAAGCTCTTGAAAATGGAGAGTTGTTACTATTGTAATTTGTTCTAAACTACAGATAAAACTTCTTTTACGAATTTGGGTATGGTTAAGAAGGTTGGTCGTGTTTATTAGGAAGGAGAAAAGTACAAATATTGTATTTATTTTATCCTGTTTAGTTTCTATATATATATATATATATATAGATTAAGTTATGGTTTCCGCCCTTATATTGAAAGAAATAAATGACTAAGTAATAATTTGACCCCGACATAACAATGTTATTTTAGCATTTTACATATATGAAAGCAATACATCAATAGTGAGATGCTGCCTCAAAGTCAAAGATATTCATACTATCGCATAAGGTAACATATATCATCTAAACAATGTTTATAATGTTTCTAAGAGACAACAAGTGATGCGCTTAATAAAGTACATTAATTATTGAGACTATGTCTTATAAAATAAGCACACAACCTGATTGAGATATATATTATATGCTTTACAGATATCCTTTCTCTTTACAACACTTAATTGCATCTTCAAACATGTCCTCCAACCCATATTTGAACTTAAATCCAGCATCCAACAACTTCTTTGATGAAACACAAGGATATTTGTGACCCTTAACATCCTTTAAGGAACTGTAAAAAGTTAATCATATATCAGATCAAAAGCTTTCATATTCATAATTATGAAGATAATAAAAGACATAAAAGAAGGGTAACAAAAACTTACTCTAGTGTAGGTATTTTGAATTCTGGATACCTTTTACAGAGAAAATTAGACATCTTTTCAAGGGGCAATGCATCATAAGAGCAGAGATATCTCCATTCGAATTCGGGAGTTCAAAGAGGAAAATGTGTGCCATTGCTACGTCATCAATGTGGACAAAAGATGTATTTATAAGAAATGGATACTCTGCTTGGTTACCTAAAGAAAAAACAGCACAAATTCCTTAGTTCACATTTTGTGGATAACAAGCATAAAAAATGCTGTAAAAGAAGCATTGATTACATTTTGGGCATATACCCAAGAATTGTTTGCTCTATTGAAGTAAAAATTTAAGAACAATCTATCCCTAGCTATTGAGAAATTGAAATTATTAAAATTTTATGTGAAATAAGTGTAAGGTCAAATTAGTGCAGTTGGAGTGTGTTTAATCTATAGGCTTTTAGATGAATTAGTGATGAATATTTTGCATCTTTTTAGATGGTGTAAAGAGAAAGTGAAGAGGAAGGTAGGTATAATCGGTTGCACCAATCTAGATGCACCATCCATTAGTTATTAACATAGGATTTCAAGGCTAATGCAAAAAAAATATGACCATATCCTGTTTTCCTACATCTCAAAAGAATAATGGAAGATGTACATAATTATATACATAATACATCTCAACTATTTTTTTTTTTCCCATGGGAGTGATATACATTACATACCTAGAACCAAAGCAAGTGAGGTTCGGACAGAGCCAGGAAGCTTCGGACAAATGAATGGACCAACAGTAAAGGACGGAAGCACAGTTATAATATCCATTCCATTTTGCTGTCCAAACTCAAGCACCGCCTTCTCCGTCAATGTCTTGGAGATTGTATATGATGGTCCAAATGACCTCAATTTTCTAGTGAAATCAACATCACTCCAAAACTCTCATCTACAATGTCAGCACCACTATTGTTGGTATTTGCAGCTGCTTGGCTTGAAGTGTACACAACTCTCTTGATAGTCTTGACATCTAAGCAGGCCTTAAGAATGCCTAGTGCACCCGTAATGGCTCTATTGGTCACTACTTGCTCAGGTTCTTTGTCTTCAAAGTCTATTGGCGTAGCAACATGGAAGACACCAATGCATCCTTCCATAGCTAATCGAAAGCTCTCGGGGTTGCTCAAATCTGCTGAAAAGATCTTTAGATTTTTGGATGCTTTTGGTAAATCTGTGAGGAAACTAATATCTCTCCTGCCATCTGGGTAAAAAGAAAAAAAAAGTCAGAATAACAATTACTTAATAAAGAATAAATTTGTAAATTGGCTTCTAATAAACAAGGATGGAAGTTCCTCTTTAAATTACGTTCTAAAATAAAGACTCGTTTGGATAAGAAAAGTTAACATAGATCCAAAACGACGTTTTAAGGACATGGAAGGAAATCTTCTTGCGAGTTATATGATAAGGATAAACTATGGACGTCACTTTGAACAACATAAATCTTACAATGGAAATGAAGGCAAAAGGTAAGTCCCCTTAGTGTACACGTTCTGACCAGAGACATTATATCACAGATGTAAAATATCATACTGGATGCTTCCTGAAGGTAATCCAGTTATATGTCATAAGCACCATCGTTTCTAGAAGCCATATGAAGCACTGAGAGGAATTACTCTCTACAGTTAATTAAAGAGTTGTCATGGATGGTTTCTTCACCGATATAAATATAACATTGAACTTGTGCTATAGTATTGATGATTTGCCATTCAAATTTGAATCTGTTTATTTTTAGGGTAAGTATCAAATTTGTCACTTGAATTTTACATGAAAATTCGATCATTTAATACATAATCAAACTTTTCATGGCTACTTTTATTACATCTTTAACATGGTTTGCTAACGTGAAAAAAACCCATCATTGAATTGATAAGCTACATATTTCAATATCAGCAAATAGAATAAACAACGTTAAATTCTAATCTAAAGTTCAAGTAGTAAGTTTGACATTTTCTCTTTATTTTATGCCGTTCAAGTCAATGGATTAAGCCTAACGAGGGTTCGTCTGCAATTAGTATATCGGTAAGGCAGAGTGAATGAACATGAACTGCAAAGTGGCGTTTCAGATGTTCGCATCAGGATAAAGGTGCTGGGTGGATGGGAAACTGAACTGGTTTCATTGATGCTTCTATTTAGTACGTTTACTATCGTTTTGAGGCAGATGAGTGGCACTTTTTTAAACATTTTCTATCAAATTGTTTATCAAGAAATAGATATAAATAAAAAATTTAGTAGTTTTTATAAAAAGATCATATCAATTAAATATAAATAAAATATAGATACAAATTAAATATATTTATACATATTGTTTTGATACAGATATAGGTACAAACGAAAAATAGACTATCTAAACAGACCCTAAATTTCCACCATGCAAGCCACTTGTTTTTCATCATCATCTATGGATTATGCATGAAAAGTAAACCAACATATAGATTTTCAATTTAGAAAAATTCCCACAGCAAAATATATGATGTTTGAGAATACTTCTGATTCTGGTTTCTTTTGTACATGTTTTGCCGTGCGGAAGTGCAGCAGACAACGGATAATAAACAATATATAGCAATTGAGAAAATGGAAAAGGGAGTGGATGGAAGTTTTATGTGGAAAAATCAAGGAGAAAAGGAAGTAAAAATAAAAACGAATCCGCGCTCCATTTATTTTTATATCAATTTGTCTCAATTTTATCTCCTAACATGGTTGAGATTATAAAATAGAATGTAATGTTGTCATGTCGTAAGTAATGCTGGCAATTGCTAGCACTATATGACACGAATATGAAAAATAAATATAAGAAACAATGTGAAGACTTGAATATATATTATTATCATATAACTTAATATATTATAATCTATAATCAACTTTATATTTTTCATACCAACAAGGATTGGATGTGAAATAAATGCATAATCTGCTATATATTAACACGAATTGCTAGTACTAAACGTGAGAAGATATTTCAGAAATTAAATAATTACAACCATTATCTTGTAAATTAAGGAAACTTGAGAAAAAAATATTTAAGAGAATCCCAATTTGAACAGAGCTGAAGGAGCTGGACAGGGACCTCATTCTATTGGGCAGCATATTATTATAAAGGTAAACAGAAGGATGTTAGGATAAAATACTCATTCACGCGTACACTTGGCATGCGCACACTTGATGCTAGACTTCGCATCTTTTACTAACGTCACAGGAAATATTTTATTTATCTATTTATTTATTTAAAAAAAAAACTTTTAAGAAAATGGTTAGACCCCGTTTAGCCCTTTCAAGTTCCATGAACTCACGCTTTTCTTTTATGACATTAAATTATTTATATAATTTAAGTTAGGACTTTAATATTGATGTCTTTTATATTTTTTTTTATAGTTTAAAGGTATTTTAGTAACTTACACAAGTTCCAACTTATCCAATCCAACCATCGTTCCCATCTCCAAATTATCTCCAACTTCTCCTCTCTCACTATTTTCCATATTCTTTCACTCACATCCTAATAAAAATCAACAATTAAAAATATCCCCTTTTATTTATAACTAAAAATTGAAAAAAATTATTTAATCGATTAATAATTCTTTTAGCACTTATGTACCGGGTATAGCTGCTGCTAGAAAATATTTAAATCGAACCGTCCAATTCACTTTAAGCATCATGCATGTATTAGGAAAATTATAAAATTTGGACAAAATTAAAATATGTATGTAGAGAAGCCATAGATTAAATAGGAATTCTAAGAGAGGACTGGGTAAACGCAAGGACTAACCTGTCGGGCCTTGTCTGATGGTGGTATGTACGGTGTAACCATGTTCAAGGAGTCGCATGATAAGCCAGGATGCCACGAAGCCCGTGCCTCCGGTTACACATACAGTTCCTCTTTTATCTTCTTCCATTTTCCTCCTCTCTTCTTGCTGCGTTTGAGAAGTTTGAAGCTTTCAGGCAGTGACGCCAATATATATGACAAACTTAGGTGACTTTTGAATCTTCTGAAAAAAAGGGTAGTGTTTCTGTTTTATATATACAAATTATACAGCAAAAGGTGATTTTTCTCAATACTTTCAAGTAGATGATGTCAACTAATTTGCATAGTCATTTGGCTTCCGACACAAAACAACTAGCAAAAGATAAAAGGGGACCGTTTATATTGTAGATTCTGCCGTCCTTAATACTCAACAGAGTAGCCATCGTGAGACAGAGACTTATTCGGAATGATCAGATTTAAATTTGGGTCTGTTTGTATAGTCAAATTTGTATTTGTATTTCGCTATTTGTATTATATCTGGTTTTTATTTATATCTTATTTATATTTAGTATGTTTGTTTTATTTATGAGTAAAATTTTTGTTTTTTTACTTATATTTGTTTCTTGATAAATATTTATAAGAAAGAAACAGACTATTTTGCTGCTTAAAAACAAAAAAAACTTCGACTTATGTTAAGCCAATAGATATACACACGAATGCCAAAATGTCCGGATGGACGAACGAAGATATCCATTCAAGCAAGCAACACCCTTTCCTTGATATTCGGTAGCGACCAGTTGAAACGTCGTTGAGATGTGCGCCTACTGATCTTGAACGAAATTGCCAAGTGAATCCACCCACAATAGCTAAGATTTTAATAATGTAGTGCATGATTGTCAAACATGATAGAATTTATCATGTAAAATTATAAGAAATTAGTAAAATTACAATGTTATGAAATCGTAGATCTAAATTTATAATTTTATTAAAATTTGTATGAGTTTGAACTATTTTAATTAAGATAAAATATTTATTTACTTCTAAACGAAGCGGTAAAATAAAAAGCAATTAAAAAAACCCAACTATAGTAACTACAACAAGAGATAAACATTATTTTAATAGAAAATATATAAAAATCCAAAATTTTAAAAAATAATCCATAAAACTTGACACGATCTCATATTGTAGTAAAAACATGATTTTAGCTCTAGCATTAACACGATTTCTAGTCGAAGTTGTGAAATAACATCTTGAAGGCATGTTTTCATTGAGTTATATGTCGCTCACCACTTCTTTTCTTCCCCACTAGCACAACTGGGGGGGGGGGGGGGGGGGGGGGGGGGGTGGGGGGTGGGGAAGTTACAAATAGGTAAAAAGCCGAACTTGATTGTCGTTCCTCAAATCTTTTGAAGCTGCAATATTTACAATAAATCTCACAAAACCCAACAATAGTATGATTGCCTTGTGCATTTGGATGTCAATTTAGAGGTGATTTTACCTTTTCTTCAAACCCCACTCATTTTCGCTGCAAGTGTAAATGCATTTCCCCTTATCTTTGTTTTGACTTTTTTTTTTTTTTCAGTTTCTTTCTTTACAGGAGGGGATACTTCATATATGTATATGCATGCATAACCTATCAAATTATTGATATGAAATTTTATCAATTTGATGAAATCTCGAACATTAGGTGATTTCATTTGTAGTGATTCATGTTGTTTCATCTAAAAACAGATTAGAATTTATATTCATATATAAGGGTGGATAAACATATGTTAAATCCATGGAAGAACTTACTTATTTTAAGCTGATACCAAAAATAATTCAAAGTATCTACTTATTATTATTTAAATCAAGATACGTTATATCTATAAAAAAAGGGATTTTTATTGAATTGAGTTTTAATTATCTTTTAAGAAAATGATAATGGGGTACTAGGGCACTTAAAATCTGAGAAAACCAATTGGGGACCAAAATGGATTTACAATTATGCTGTAACAGTTGGGGCATCCCTCTCCCCGACCTACATTATCTTTGTTGTCTCTCTCAGTTTCTTTTTTAATCATGTTTCCATTAATTAAT
This sequence comes from Combretum micranthum, assembly GCA_024138025.1. Taxonomy (NCBI): domain Eukaryota; kingdom Viridiplantae; phylum Streptophyta; class Magnoliopsida; order Myrtales; family Combretaceae; genus Combretum; species Combretum micranthum. The sequence goes on along the minus strand of JAMXBD010002758.1, from coordinate 97,580 downwards.
TAGCCTAATGTTTCCATCGAACGAAGAAAAGGAAGAGGAAGGGACAAACAGAAAAAATAAAAAAAAGCTCGGTACCTAACTTAAAAGTGCATTTCAGTGGTTTCGAGAACACAAATTTCTTTTCCTAGCAAAAAAGTACAAATAAAGCTAAGACTTTTGTTATGGTAGATGAATGATTGGAGCGTTTAAAGACATAACTTAATAATAGGTTGCTATCATATAAAACAAAACAAGCTTAGCTGTTCCGTCTCCGATGATCAGTACAATCAAGCAGATCAATCTTAAAATTATCATTTCGTCCAACCACCACCTTCCAAATTGTGGTTTTTGGGTGTTTGTAGGTCATTTAAAAAAAAAATACGAAAGAAGTACATCCCCGAAACTTATTTTAAAAATAGACTAGTGAAGGTATTATCTTGAATACTATGGATCACCGACCGTGCTGTATATGTGCTGTTTTGAACAACACTTTAAGTTCATATTTTAGACACTGCATTTTATATATATGTATAATTACACAGAAAGTAGTATAAAAAAGAGCACCTATAAGATAAATTTTAAGGTACTATCACAGACAGTGGTTTTACAAGCCTGAAATATATTTTCAGATTGTCCTGTTTACTTATTTTTTTTCTAAATGGAAACACCCAAAAACCTCCAAATTGCTCCTAATTTTTCATTTATCATACTATTATCTACCCGTACGTACATACATCAATTATAATAGAACATTCAATGAATCTTTTGCCCCTGTTAGGAGTTCTTATATAAATCCCTATTTACACCTCCGCTCTCTAACCCCAGCAACGATAACAACATTAGTATTTTTGCCTTGTCTCTCTCACTGGTCATACGAGAAAAAGAAAACACATCCTTGGATATGGCATCTCCTTTTTCTCTAATAAACATCTCACCAAGAAAACTTCGATCCGATGTTTATTCCTTTTCATACCAAGAAGAAGAATCCAACACTCCATTGGTGATAAGTGTTTTCGCTTCTCTGATCGAAAGGACTATGTCCAGGAACGAAAGAATTGTGAAGGACTGTCCACGGAAGTCGTCCTTGTATAAAAATAAAGACCACAGAACTCGAATTTTCCACTCCCGTCACACACCGGACATGACGATTCAATCGTATCTGGAGAGAATTTTCAGATACACTCGAACCAGGTCCATCAATCTACGTTGTAGCATACGTGTATATAGATCGATTCTGCGAAGCGAATCCCGCTTTTAGAATCGATACAAGTAATGTGCATAGGCTTCTTATTACAACAATCATGGTGGCTTCTAAGTACGTTGAAGACATGTAAGTTTCTCAATCTCTCTCGTTCTATTTTATGGCGCATAACTTGTATTATTTAATCATGGAATGAAATTAAGGATTTTGAAACTGATTTGATGAACAGGAGCTACAGGAATTCTTATTTCGCAAGCGTTGGGGGAATAAGCACGGGAGAATTGAACAAGCTGGAGCTTGAGTTTTTGTTTCTGATGGGATTTAGATTGCACGTGAACGTTAGTATCTTTGATAGCTACTGCCGCCACCTTGAAAGAGAAGTGAGCATTAATGGGGGATACCAAATAGAAAGAGCATTACGGTGTGCTGAAGAAATCAGCTCGAGACAGAGAGAAGAAAGAACGTACTTAGGTGACCAGATTGCTCGTATCATGCTGTGAGAGTAGGACAAATCCTGTGGGGAAGGGAAGGGAAGAGATAAGAAGAGTCATCAGTGTACGGAAGTCAACATATTACATGATTTGCAATTGTAAAGTTGGGCAAGAATTTATAAAGTATAATTATTACCAATGCTGCGAGTCCCAAGTACCAGTTAAACCTAATTCTACTTTGAAAACAATCCGATTTAATTCAATTTTATCCATTAATCTTTATCCGTTGAGACATCTAGATTGAATCCCTTAGTAGGTCCGACAATATTGATTTTTTTTTTTTTTTTTTGGTGGAACATAGTGATACCTATATAAATAATTAAAAATTGTATAATTTATGTATATTATAACGCCCTAATCTAAAGACGTTATCAGTCCGCCACGTGTCCTTAGAAGGTTAGACACGCTAAGGTTATAGATTTCTAAAATCACAAATATGAATTTTCGAATATCACCAATAACTTGCATATAGGAAAACATTCAAACTTTTTTATATTACAATAAATATCCTTAACTCATAAATCATCTAAACATCAAATCTAAAAATAATAAAATCCTTACATATAGCAGTCTTCAAAAGAAAATAACTAAATCATCATATGTTTCTTATTCTCATATTACTAATAATAAATCTCAATTATCAGCAGCATGGTCATAACCGCTATCGCTTTTCCCATCATCGATAAATATATCATAGCCCGTCAAATCACAAATCATAGAATCTTCACCTGTATATGTGGGAAAAATAAGGATTGAGGAAAAATGTCCAGTACGCCAAACCGAAAGCATATGCACATGAACACGCATATTATAATATCATATACAAACTTATTTTCTAATGCAACAATCACAATTTAATTATCTTTTCATTACCCTGCAACCAACACAGTTTAGGACTATTGAATACTAATCCGAAAACCAAGACCGAGTAGCTCATGACCCCGATGAAAACCATATTATCATAATATATACATATATAGATGCGTTCCACAATTAAGCTGGTAACGACTCCTAATCTACCGGAATCATCTCCATGTGTAACTCCATTCGGGACACCGCCACACAAAGATTATCAGGTTGTCAGCGTTAGTATCACACTACTGTCGTGGTCTTTACTAATCGTAGCCAAGCACAACCAACACTCATTTCAATTAAAGTCAAATAGATGTCAAGTCAAATTTTTCAACTAATCCTACAAGCACAAACAAACATACATGGTAAGGTCGTACCTAGCATTGCTTTCAATACTTCAATCCACCAATAGAACTTCTTACAAAAAGAAAGATCTCACATGTTTCCTGACCAACAATATGTCTCAATAAATTTCCATTTCCACAAAAATTAAACCCTAACCCTAAATATCATAATTTGACTCAAAGATCTAAAACCCTAACCATAGATCTATGAAATTAAAATAACACACCTTCTATTCTTGGTTTAAAATCCAATGGACCCCTTCAATACAACTATCTCCAAATCCCTTGATTTTTCCACAACTTCTTCAATATATGTATATAAAAAGTCTCCAATTAGAAATTCTATCATAGTAACAAATAAAGTTTATTGATTATTAGAATAGTATAGATTCTTACGTACCTAGAACTTGTAGATCTCAATTAGGAAATCGGAACCCTAATTCTCAATTTTTCTGAATAATAAACTATAATTAAAATTCTATAATTTACAGATCTCATAATCCATATATCTTATAAAACCCTTACCTTTCTCCTTGATTTGAAATCATAACTTCAGATCTAGATCCACCACTGATCCTCAACAACAAATCTTGGATTCCCTTTGAAATAACACACAGACTTAGATTATAATCTAAAGAATATTTCTTCAAAATCATAAGAATTATAAAAACCCTAATAAAAATATTACCGTTTTCTTGAATAAGAGTATTCCAAATCTCTAATCATACTAGGGTTTGCCACAACTCTTGAATCTCCTTCAATCCATAAGATAGCTAGCATAAGAGAAGATTTATCAAAAGGATTTGATTAAAAAGATTAGAGGAAGATTACATACCTAGGTTTTTTTTTTTTTTCTTTGAAAGCTTCTATTTTTTCCAAAAGAATGATAGGCTATATATAAGCTTTTAGGAGAAGTTAAAAAGGTTTGAAGACTAGGGAAATTCGTATGTCAAATGACAAAAATACCCACTTAGCAACATTGTATTACATTCATACGCTTTAATATGAATTATTTATTTGTACCTTACATCTCTCCCTTCTAAAAGAGACTTTCGTCCTCGAAAGTTACCTGATTCATTGAATAACTCAGGGTATATGGCTCACATCTCCTCTTCTAGCTCCCAAGTTACATCCCGCTCAGTCTAATTTGTCCATTGGACCTTCACGTTTTTGATCATGCGTCTCCTCAATATCTTTTCTTTCGAATCCAAAATTCTTACTGGCTTCTCTTGGGTAGAAAGATTAGCTTGAACTTCCAACGATTCCAAAGCTATAATTTGATTAGGGCCTTGCACATATTTCTCAACAGAGATACATGAAATACATTGTGCACTCTTTCCAAACTCGGCGGTAGTGCTAGTCTGTATGCCATATATCCAATTCGTTCTAGAATCTCAAATGGTCAAATATATCTGGGATTCAACTTGCCTCTCATACTGAATTTAACAATACCTTTCGTCGGAGATATCTTAAGTAAAACGTGATCCCCTACCTGAAATTCCAATGGTCTTCTTCGTTTATCAGCATAGTTTTTCTGTCTGCTTTATGCATCTTGCAACTTCTGTTGGATTACTTTAACCTTGTCCACTGCATCCTGAACCAATTCAGGCCCTAAAATTTGTCTATCACTTATTTCATCCCAATGAATCGGTGATCGGCACTTTCTACCATACAAGGCTTCATACGGTGACATCCCGATTAATGCTTGATAACTGTTATTGTAAGCGAATTCTACTAAAGGTAGATGTTCATCCCAACATCCTCTAAAGTCCAAGACACATGCTCTTAGCACGTCCTTAAGAATCTAGATTGTCCGTTTAGACTACCTGTTCGTCTGAGGATGATAAGTGGTACTGAAAACCACTTTAGTACCTAAAGCTTTATGCAAACTCTTCCAAAATCTCCCTACAAACCTGGTATCATGATCCGACACAATGGTCACTGGAATTCCATGCAGTCTCACAATCTCTTTTGTATATAAAGTGGCCAAATATTCCAAAGTATACCCAGTCCTAATAGGTATAAACCGTGTTACCCTCGTAAGTCTATCCACTATCACCTATGCTGAGTCTAACTTTCCTTTGGTCTTGGGTAACGCTGTGACAAAATCCATATTGATATGTTCCCACTTCCACTGGGGTATAAGCAAAGGCCTCAATTCACCCGCTGGTCGTCTATGCTCTATATTGATTACCTGGCACGTGTGACATTTCGATACATACTCAGCAATCTCCTTTTTCATATTATTCCACCAGTATAGTTTTTTCAAATCTTGGTACATTTTGTTACCTCCTGAATGGATGAAGTAACTCGAATAATGTGCTTCCTTCAATAAATCTCTCTTAAGTTTACCTTGCTCTGGTACACACAGTCTTCCCTTATACCTGAAAATGTCTTCTTCATCCTCATAAAATTCAGGGGCTCTACCAAGCTCCATCCTTTGCTTTATCTCTAGTATGCTTGGATCCTCCACTTGACTTGCTTTAATTTTATCTACCAATGTAGGCTGAATCTGCAACCTTGCCAATCGTGTACTTACCTTTTGGGTCACTATTTCCAAGTCCGACTTTCTCATGTCATCTAGCAAGAGATGCTCAGTAGTGATCATAGCTGCTAAGTTCTCATTCCTCTTTCTACTTAAGGCATCTGCTACGACATTGGCCTTTCCAGGGTGGTATTGGATATCTACGTCGTAGTCTTTGATCAGTTCCAACCACCTTCTTTGCCTCATGTTTAGCTCTCTCTAGGTGAAAATGCACTTCAAGCTCTTATGATCCATAAATATTTTGCACTTCTCACTATATAAATAGTGTCTCCAGAGTTTCAACACATGGACCACGACTGCAATCTCCAAGTCATGAGTGGGATAATTTCTTTCATATGGCTTTAATTGTCTAGATGCATATGCTATAACTTTTCCTCTTTGCATCAAAACGCAACCTAGACCTTGTATAGAAGCATCACTATAAATAGTGTATTCTTCTCCACTCACTGGCAAAGCTAAAACCAGTGCAAACACTAATCTCTCTTTTAACTGTTGGAAGCCACTCTCACACTTTTCATCCCAGATGAACTTCACTCCCTTTTGTGTTAGTTTTGTCAAAGGATTGGCAATTTTGGAGAAGTCTTCTACAAACCTCCGGTAATATCCCGTCATCCCTAGGAAACGTCTGATTTTAGTTACTGTCTTAGGAGTCGGCCATTCTATTACAACTTTTAATTTATCGGGATCTAAAGAAATCCCATTCCTGTCCACAATATGCCCCAAGAATGACTCTTGCTCCAACCAAAATTCACACTTATTGAATTTAGCATACAACCTTTCTCCTTGTAGTTTACTCAAAACCAATCGGAGATGTTCTTCATGTTCTTCCTCGGTCTTTGAATACACCAGAACATTGTTAATGAACACTACAACAAAAGAGTCTAGATAATCCCTAAAGACTATTCATGAGATCCATAAATACCACAGGTGCATTTGTAAGATTGAAGGGCATAACTATAAACTCATAGTGCCTATATCTAGTTCTAAAAGCTGTCTTCGAAATATCTTCTGCTTTAATTCGCAACTGATGATACCCCGACCTTAAATCAATCTTGGAGAATACTCGCGCTCCTGCCAATTAATTGAACAGGTCGTCTATTCTAGGCAATAGATATTTATTCTTAATCGTCACCTAATTCAATTCTCGGTAGTATATACATAATCTCATGCTCCCGTCCTTCTTCTTTACAAATAATACTGGAGCTCCCCAAGGTGACATGCTTGGTCTTATAAATTTCTTCTTGAGCAAATCATCCAATTGAATCTTTAATTCTGCCAACTCCATCGGAGCCATTCGATATGGTGCTTTAGACTTTGGTATGGTATCAGACACCAAATCAATAGTAAATTCGACTTCTCTCTCAGATGGTAATCCAGGTAGATCTTCAGGAAACACATATAGATATTCTCTCACGACCAATATTCTCATAGGATTTATCTTTGATGCATCTTCTAGAGTCATAGCTGCTAATACCGTCTTCTCTCACAACTCGTATGTAGGTGAAGTTACAGGTCTTTGTACTTCTAGCTTATATACAAACTTATCTCCATCTACACTAAACTCTACAACTAGATTTTTACAATCAATTACAGCCTGATGTTTCATCAACCAGTCTACTCCTAGGATTACATCAAATTCAATCATATCTATCACCATCAAATCTGCAGGTAAGAGCCTACCTTCTATCTCTATGTTTACATCTCTACAAATTCTATTCAGCAAAGATCCACTCCCTGGAGGAGTATTTACAAAAAAACATCCAGACATCAATTTAATATCTACTCCACATACAAATGTAAACATTTCATATACACATGAAAAGCTCGCGCATGTGTCAAACAGCATATATGCATTATGTTTGAGAATGGATAGTATACCTGCTATGGTGTCGACACTAGAGGTATCTCTATGCTGTAAGGCATAAATCTTGGCAGGTGATCTCTATCCTTGACTTTAATGTCTACCCACTGGTGCTCCCGAAATTACCTACCTACCCAGCTCTTTACAATCCATGACCTTATGCCCCCTTTGTCCACACTTAAAACAGAAAATAGGTGGACCTCCCAATCGCTTGGTGCAGAACCTTTGGGTATGCCCCACTTTTCCACAGTTGAAGCATGCATTATCAGGCCATTTGCAGTCTTTCACATCATGGGGTCCTTGGCATTTATGGCATTTCCTATCAAAACTTGAGACTAAAGGTCTTACTTGTTGAGTGAAAAGGCCTTTTTCCCTTATCTTGAGCAATAACTGTAGCAGTTGCCCTCTTGCCCAAATAAACCTGACTCCTCAAGTCCTTCCTTCCCTTAATCCTCTTCAATCCCTGCTCAACTAGCTTTGCCTTGTTGACCACAGATGAGTAACTAGTTAACTCCATCAAATTAACTTGATGTTGAATCTCCGATTCTAACCTAGTGATGAAGCTGTTCATCTTAGCATCTTCACTTTCTCTTAGTGGCTCGGGGAGAAACCTCATTAGCCTATTCAGTTCTGCTTCATACTCTTCAACAGTCAGCTTGCCTTGTTGTAAAGTATAGTATTCTTACATCTTTTGTCTGATACTATCTGGGAAGAACTCCCTGTCAAAGGCTTGATGAAACATGTCCCATGTGATTGCTCCTTGCATGTGCCTCTTGGTGCTTAGTCGCCAGTTATTTGCCCTCCCAATCAATAAATAGGAGGCATATTCCACTTTCTTGTTTGTAGGGATGTCCAATGCAGTGAAGTCTTTTCTACCTTCTCCATCCACAATTGTGCTTCTAGGGGTTTTCCAGGTATAGGCTTGAATTTGTACACCAAGTCCACAAACTTGTTCAGGCTTAGAACATCAATGTGTCTTGCTCCATTCCCTCCATTACCATTTATCCTTTGGGTTTGTTGCCTCCAAGCTTCAGCATTTGCTTGGATCACCTGCATATCGTTTCTCATATTCTGTTGCTGTTGTGTGACTACTCCCAGCAAAGTATTAATAGCTTGCGTTAATTGAGTAGCATCAATAGGCACTTGTTGTCCTACAGGTGGGACTGGCATAGGGGCAAATCCTCATACTCTTGGTTCATAAGGGCCTGATTCAAGGGTAGTTGTTCCTCTTCACCAGACCTGGAGGAACCAGCATCAGAGATTCTTTTAAAAGGAGGCATTCTATTCCAAGCAACATACACCAAAACATAAGATAAGAGGGAAAAGCTAACTTCAGAGATTAAATGCTATATAAACTACAAGATACCATAAAACTATATACATATAAACAACTCCTATTATTTCTACCCCACTCATCAATGCTCACCGCCCTAAGGAGTTTATAACTTAATTCTAGAGAGATCATCAACCTAGAGCTCTGATACCACTTAAGCTATAACGCCCTAACCTAAAGGCATTATCAGCACGTCACATATCCTTAAAAGGTCAGACACGCTAAGGCTATATATTTCTAAAAGCACGAATATGAATTTTCAAATATCACCAATAACTTGCATATAGAGAAACTTTCAAACTTTTTCATATTACAATAAATGTCCTTAACTCATAAATCATCTAAACATCAAATCTAAAAATAATAAAATCCTTACATAAAAAAGTCTTCAAAAGAAAATAACTAAATCATCATATGTTTCTTCTTCTCAAATGACTAATAACAAATCTCAATTATCAGCAGGATGGTCATAACCATTATCGCTCTCTCCATCATCAACAAATATGCCATAGCCCTCAAATCATAAATCATAGAATCTTCACCTATACCTGTGGGAAAAATAAGGATTGAGCAAAAAACGCCTAGTATGCCAAATCGAAAGCACATGCATATGAACATGCATATCACAATATCACATACAACTTATTTTCTAATGCAACAAGTACAATTTAATTATCTTTTCATTAGCCTATAACCAACACAGTTTAAGACTATTGAACACTAATCCTAAACCCAGAGTAACTCATGACCCCGATGAAAACCATATTATCATAATATATACATATATAGATGCATTCCATAATTAAGTTGGTAACAACTCCTAATCTACCGGAATCATCTCCAGGTGCAACTCCACTCAGAACACCACCACACAAGGATCATCAGATTGCCAGCATTAGTATCACACTACCGTTGTGGTCTTTACTAACCACAGCCAAGCACAACCAACTCTTGTTTCAATTAAAGTCAAATATATGTTAAGTCAAATTTTTCAACTAATCCTACAAGCACAAACAAACATACATGGTAAGGTTGTACCTGGTATTGCTTTCAATACTTCAATCTACCAACAGAACTTCTTACAAAAACAAAGATCTCACATGTTTCCTGACCAACAATATGTCTTAATAAATATCCATTTCCACAAAAATTAAACCCTAACCCTAAATTTCATAATTTGACTTAAAGATCTAAAACCCTAACCATAGATCTATGAAATTAGAATAACACACACCTTCTATTCTTGGTTTGAAATCCAATGGAACCCTTCAATACAACTATCTCCAAATCCCTTGATTTTTCCACAACTTCCTTCAATATATATGTATATGAAAAGTCTCTAATTAGAAATTATATAACAGTAATAAATAAAGTTCATTGATTATTAGAATAATATAGATTCTTACGTACCTAGAACTTGTAGATCTCAATTAGGAAATCGGAACCCTAATTCTCAATTCTCCTAAATAATAAACTATAATTAAAATTCCATAATTTACAGATCTCATAATCCATAAATCTAATAAAACCCTTACTTTTCTCCTTGATTTGGAATCACAACTTCAGATCTAAAACCACCCCTAATCCTCAACAACAAATCTTGGATTCCCTTTGAAATAACACATAAACCTAGATTATAATCTAAAGAATATTTCTTCAAAATCATAAGAATTATAAAAACCCTAATAAAAATATTACCTTTTTCTTGAATTGGAGTCTTCCAAATCTCTAACCACACTAGGATTTGCCATAACTCTTGAATCTCCTTCAATCCATAAGATAACTAGCATAAGATAAGATTTATCAAAAGGGTTTGATTGAAAAGATTAGAGGAAGATTACATACCTAGGGGATTTTTTTTTTTTTTTTTCTGTGAAAGCTTCTAAGGTTTCCAAAAGAATGAGAGGTTATATATAAGCTTTGAGAAGAAGTTGAAAATGTTTGAAGATTAGGGAAATTTGCCTGTCAAATGACAAAAATAACCACTTAACAACATGATATTACATTCATACCCTTCAATATGAATTATTTATTTATACCTTATACATGCAATGTAAACCCTTTTTTATATAAAAGTGAAAAAATATAGGAGTGACGTTTTAATACTTATAATTGTGATCTCTTTCAATTATTTTTATAATTCTTTAAGTAATATTTTGAGTTTTTTCCTTACCTATTTTATTCTTTTCATCTTTAGAATATAATTCATTTGGCAATTTCAATAAAAATGATACAAAGTTTGTTTTTCAAGAGTTATAATAGAAGTAGACTAATTAATAAGATAAACAAAAAACAAAAAAAGAATGTTTACAATACCACAACAATTGAAATAAATCTATATAAAAAATTTAAAAAATAATTAAATTCTTCTTAATAAAATAATTAAAAAAATACATTTTAATTTTTTCTTTTAATATGTAAAATTGTTAGGTTCGATTTGGGGTTTCAAATTGAATTACAAATCGTTTACTCTTCATCAAATTGATCGCAAACCAAACTATTTCGAAACCAAAATTATTTAGCATTACATATATGAACCAAATAAAGTAACACATATCATCTAAACAATGTTTATGACACTTCTAAGAGACAATCGATGACACTTTTATTAAGATACAAGAATTATTATTATCGAGACGTATCTCTTATTAAACAAGAGTACAACCTAATTGAGATATATTTTATATGCTTCACAAATATCCTTCCTCTTTACAACACTTAATTGCATCGTCAAACATGTCCTCCAATCCATATTTGAACTTAAATCCAACATCTAACAACTTCTTTGATGAAAGACGAGGAGATTTGTGACCTTTAACATCTTTTAAGGAACTAAAGAAGTTAATCATAGATCAAATCAAAAGTTTTTATATTCATAATTATGAAGAGAATAAAAGATGTAAAAGAAAGGTGGCAAAAACATACTATATTGTTGGTATTTTGAATTTCAGATACCTTTTAGAAAGAAAATTATACATCTCTTCAAGGGGTAATGCATCGTAAGAACATAGATCTCCCCTTTGAACTTGGGAGTTTAAAGAGGAAAATGTGTGCCATTGCTACATCATCTATGTGCACAAAAGATGTATTCATAAGAAATGGATACTCCACTTGATTACCTGAAGAAAAAGTAGCACAAATTCCTTAGTTTCAATTCATATTTTTGTGGAATAAACGTAAATAATGATATAAAAGAAATCATTGGTTACATTTTATGTATATACCCAAGAACTAGTTACTCTATCAAAGTAAATTTCATGTGAAATAAATGTAAGGTCAAATTAGTGCAAGAGAAGAGTGTTAATCTATAGTAATTTAAATGAATTGGTGATGATGTTTTGCATCTTTTAGATTGTGTAAAGAGAGAGTGGAGATGAAGGTAGGTATAATCAGTAGCACCGATCTAGACGCAACATCCGTTAGTTATTAACATTGCTTTTTAAGTCTAGCATAAACAAAAATGTGATAGTAGCCTGTTTTCCTACATGTCAAAGGAACAATGGAAGATGTACATAATTACATACACATTCCATCATTACTATCTTTTTTTCCAAGAGAGTGATATATATTGGATACCTAGTATTAGAGCAAGTAAGGTTTGAATAGAGCTAGGAATCTTTGGACTGATGAACCAAGGTTAGTTACAATCTTGTTTTGATGAAAAAAATGTATTGCACAAATGCTCTATAATTTAGTTAGGTTGCATTTAATAAGCAAAACTTGTTTTTATATGTTTAAGCTTTAATGTGCAATATATATGTATGTTTGTACGTGTGTTGTTCTCTACAGATTGTGCATGGATAAATTATCACACCCTAGTCTTGATCGTAGCCTTGATCGCAAACTTCATTAAGGGCTTGATTGGTTAAATTGATGTGTAAATCCAAGTGCGACAAATGGAATAAAACAAGATGCATAAACTTAGTCACAAGTCACATCAAGGGCTTAGCAAGTTTAACTTTAGGGTGCGACAAGTTTAAATCTAAGGCTTGACAAGCATAGACTTGGTCACGAGATAAATTGAGGCATTATGAGTTTAAGATGCAACAAGTCTAAGGTAAGACTGTTTAAAAAATAGCCATTGCAAACTTTAAATTTGATGATTGAAGGATCTCTTAAGGGTGAAGGGCTATATTTTTAAAGCTAGTATATATATATATATATATATATATATAATGTTTTAGGGTAATTTTTAGGAGAGATAAAAGGAGAGAGAAGAGAATAGAGCTTAACTTGCATATATTATGTAAAAATACCATCTATTTTGTGTTTGTTTCTATTAAGTGAATATTACCTTTTGTGAGATTAGTGAGCTAATATTGCAAGGCAATATTCACGCATTTGTTTGTGAGTATTCTAGTGAAGTTCTCATGTGTTGAGGCATCTATGTGAAGTCCTACATGTTAGGTAGGCATTGAGTGAAGTCTTTGTTGTGAGGTATTGTGTAGGGATGCAAGTGGGGCGGGTCATTATACGATATCCGGTCCGTCTGAACCGTTAAAAACCCTATAGGGTCTGACCCTATAGGGTCGCGGGACGGGTTTGAAAAATTACTTGCTGACCCTATAGGGTTTCGGAGCGAGTTCGGGTCATTAAAAAAACCCGATGGGTAACCCGAACCCGTCATAATATAAATAATTTAAAAAATTAAATCTAAAATTTTAAAATCACAATTATGTAATATATTTTTAGTATTTCTTGGCTTTTAACATCTTGATCTACACCTCCATTGTATTTAAGATATAAAAGCCCTTACGAATTTTCTTATTGAGCTAACACAGTAAACACATTACATATTGATATTGTTTCTTCTTCGCTTTCCCTCTCACTATCGACATTTTTGAAAACATGTTTTTCTATTCTTGAATCTTCACAAGGCACGATTCCTACATATGTATTATGTATATTTATGTAAGTGAAGTAATGTCTTTTCATCTACCTTTGAAAATCTTCTTATGATAGTTTTAAACCTTTATATTTCTTAATAAAGTTATGGCATATCTTGTAAAATTCATTCAAGCATAGTTGTAACTAACTATTATGCTCCTATGGGATAAAATTATCGTTAAATTTTGTAATTTAACTAAGTATTTAGAAGAGAAAAAAAAAATTAAGCGGGTCGCGGGACGGGGCGAGTCAGGGTCAAAACCCTACAGGGACGGGTTTGGGTATTGAATAGAAAATCCTATAGGGTTACGGGACGGATTTGGGAAACCCTATTAGGAAGCGGAGTGGGTTCGGGTCTTATCCGACCCATCCCAAACCCACCTCGGTTGCATCCCTAGTATTGTGTGAAGTCCACTGTGTTAAGGTAATGTGAAATCCTCTATTGGTGAGGCATTGTTGTGAAGTCCTCTTTGTAAGGAAAGTGTTCTGATTGAATTGTTGAACTTATATATTTAATATGGATTTTGATGAGACAATATAATTCACCATTAACTATTCATTTATTGTAAACTACACTAAATTAGTCATGTATATATATGCATGCTTTGTACGTGTTTGTGGTGTTTTCTATAGGTTTTAGTAGAAGCAAGAGCTATCGAGAGCAAGCCAAGCAATCAAGACATGACAAAGCTATGGTCAAGGCTCGACTAGTATAGAACAAAGGCATGACGAAACTGAAAAAGCAAATAGTGTTGTTGAGGATCACGTCAAGCCCTTGATGTGATGAAGACTTAGGGCTCGATGTGCCAAATTTGAGGCTCAAAGAAGCGGGTGTGTGGAGAGGCTGTCAAGGGAAAAATTAGGGCTCGACTGATTGTGGCGCAACTATCACGCCCCAAAGGGTACCCTAAACGTGGCAGTCCGCCACATACAGTATTAAAACTTAAGAATGACTTCCTGAAGTTATGCGAAAGCTTTAACACCATATGTAAGGCGTCTATCACAATAATAGGAGACAACGGTGGGATGTGTAGTTCGGGATAGTAAATACAACATACAAGAAATTTAAATAAGCATCTGATTTCAACATTATAAGAATATAGTCCTTACAACCCCTATAAATCTCCAAACAATCATAATATCAACTTAGTCTTTCACACAAGGAAACAATACTAACACCAAAAGATATTAAAGGATATTTAGCCAAAGATCTTCAAAAGATTCCAAAAGCTCCCCAGAACATAATCCTACTCGAGTATATGAAGTCCTCAGGCATAAAGGTATTGGTCCTATTACAACAAAAGTCGATCGAAGCATAAGCATAACTAGCTTAGTGAGGATATTCCTGAATCAATGTACTTGTATAAATAATTTTAAACAAGTTATTAAACAAGCATATGAATGCATCAAGCAAGTGATCAAGCAATATATATGATCTACTAGAAATCATATGTTCGAATGGATTTACCCCTCCATTTAGAGTTAGGTATTTCAGGCTCTTTAAAACCCATCTTTAAAATCTAACTTATGTAGTTTATTTATTTCATGCGCCTACTCACCTATCTTGAAATAGTTTTTTCAGGCTCCCAATAGCCCATCTTGCATATTTATGTCTCCTGCAAACCCGACTATTATACTCTTATCCCATCCAATATAGTAGCTCATGAGATGAAACTAACTATGTGATATGCGTGAATCAATTAATACAACTCATAATATATTATTAGAGTAATTTAAAGGTGATCACAAAATTTGCACACACTCCAATATAATAATAGTAAAACACAAGTTAATTAATAACGATTCATGTCCCGATATGCTTAGTATTCTTTCAACCAATATTATCATACATAATTCATTTTCATCTTTTCCTACTTTTAGTGCCTTTAGTTACAAGCACAAACATGTACGTAAAAGATAGGAGATAAACTCACTCGGCCATGAGGACACTTCTTTCTTATGGAGGAGTCAATCGGTAATTCCACTAATCAAAATAATCCTCCGAATATGAATACTCCTCATCGGGATCACCTAATCAAGAAGAATACCCATAATGAGTATTTCTTGTTGATTCTATGGTACTTATCAAAAGTTATGTCATAAGATCATTAAAATTCGTATAGAGGGTAATTCCAATTTAAAATAGCCATAACTTAGTCATTTTAACTCGGAATTGCGCAAATAATATACCGTTTTCTACCTACTCAAAAAGATCTATCCATCTCTAAGGTTATTTCTATTATAAAAAGCCATTTGAGTTGCAAACTACTACGGTACAGAATAATTACGAATTTATAGTTCACAAAATATGATTTTTTCCAAACTTCACTTTACTGAAAAATCCTTAAGCAAAATATATGGATATATATAGTGGAAAAATCCTTTGAATCCACTTTGAACATATATATATATATATACTCATATTGTATGCATGATTTTTTTGTAGTATTGTCTCAATATTGATATTTCGTAAACAATTTGTCTTTAAGGGTTTTAAAAGATAAAACTTTTAAAAATTTCTCCTTTTGGAATTGTTAGAAGAAAAACTAAAATATATTTGAGTTTTTATGAGTGAGTGTTTTCCTATTATAATTCCATTTCCTATCTTTTTCAAAATAAAATTAATTTCCAAAAATTTGGTTTTTTAAGTTATTTACTAACTTTATTTCTAGTGATTGAAAAATGAGCTTTTCAAAATTTTTCTTAAGTTTTTGGTGTGGTCAAATATTTGAAGTTGTGTTAAATGTATGTTTTCTTCTCATTTTTATATCCTTTTTCTTCTTTAGAAAATAAGTTTATCTTTTAAACTTTACTTGCTTGGCAAATTTTATTTTTCTAAGTTGGTTTCTAAGATAGTGAGTTGATTTTACCTTGATTTGAAAAACTTGTTTTATCCTTAATATTTGTCAAGTGGTTGAATAGTTCTTTTAGATAAGTTTATAAGAAAAGCTTTCATAATAAAGAATTGTCAACAGTAGATCTTAACAAAAAATTCATCTTATCTTTGAAAAGAAGAAATACTCATAAGCAAATAAACATAATAATAAAATGGTCAAGCATTGGGAACCTTAGCTTTATCAAGGTATCTCGATCATGAATTGGGAGCCTTAGCTTTATCAAGGCAACTCAGGACTAAGAATAGACTAGTCCCAAAAAGAAAGAAAAGAAAAGAAAAGAAAGAAGAAAATCATTTTGACTTGATATAGGCAAGTCTCAAACTAGAAAGATTAGTCTTAATAATTTGCATAAAACAAGTAAATAAATAAATTGCAAAGCATGAAAATAAATAAATAACAAGTGAGCTTATATGCTCTAAAGAAATATATATACATAATATACATAATACTATATAGAGGTTATATTAGAGCAAAAATAATAATAACAATAATAACAACATAATAACATAATGTAAAATAGGAACATAAAAAAAAACAAAACATGAACATATTGTTGCTTTTTTAACTCTCATGAGTCTAAGAAACATACACTAAGCTCCTGTTAAGTTATATGAATATGATAAAGAATATAGGTAGGATTTTTACCTAAGGTTTAATGGAGGATTTGAAAAGAGATGAATGAGTTTTGTTACTTTTCTTGAAAAGCAGTGGATGGTAGAGAGTGTTTTGAGAGGGAATTATTGGAGAGAGGTTTTGAGAGAGAATTTTGATAGAGTTTTGTTATGTAAAATGGATGTGTGAAAGAATGAAGGAGGAATTGGGTATTTATAGAATTTTTAGAGTGAATTTTTTATGTAATAAAATAAATTGAAAAAAAAATATAGAGGAAGAGAGAGAGATGGCAGGCAGTTTTTAGAGGGAGGAGAGAGAGAAAATTTTGTTTTTTTTGTAATTTTTGTAAAGAAAAAAATAATGTGTAAGGTTTGATGTGAATAAAGTTATATTGAAAATGTAAAAAGTAAGAAAATAGGTATGTAGGTAGTAAGAAATAGGTGTAAGAAAAAGTAGAGATAATGAAATAGTAATGAATAGTAGGAATAATATTATGAATAGTAGACTAGACATATAAAATACCGGTAGTAATAAAAATACGTGTAAACGAGCTATATCTGATATTTTTAGTTACCGAAAAATTTTAAAATTGATATTTTTGAAATCCTTGTTTAATCATGAATCTTATGGTATAATAGAATATTTTCACTATCTAGTCCACTAGGGCACTGTTTTTGAAAACCAATCCCGTGCGGATCCGAAAGACACTAGAAAATTATGAATATGATATTATTATGCTACCTTATATTATTACGAACTCTTATAAGCCATTAACTCAATTTCATTTTCTAGGGTTTGAGGGCGAGAGATTGTTGGAGTTGAAATTGTTTGATTGTCTTGATCTTTGTTGACTTTTGAAGCTCCGGTTTGACTATGGTTAGGGTTTAATCGAACTTTACCATAGAAATTGAGGGGTTTACCTCAGGGATCGGCTAGATGGACTTTCTCATGCTCGGATTTTGTGCCGAATGATTAATGAATCTTCTCTTATGAAATCCCGTGATCGAAATTGTTTAAGGATCGGTTTCAACTTGGGTCAGTCTTTAGGGTTTTGATTCGATATTCCAAAACCATTCTCGAAAAATTCGGGGGTTTACAGCGACAAGTATTTGAGGTGCAACAGCTTAAAGTTTGAAGCTAATGTGGCAAGAAAAGAGCCATTGAAGCGCATTTAATGTTAGGCAGATTGTAATATAAAGATAAATAAATTATAAAGAAGGGCAAGTGTATCATTTGATATAAAACAAGAGGGTTTTATAGTCAACCCTAAAATATATAAAAGAATTATTAAGAAGAATCAAAGTGTCAAAGGATATTAAATTAGAAGGTTTTATGGTCAAAGTTTAAATATAATTTTATTGTGTTCACATGACAAATACTTGATTAAGAATGGATTTTAACAGAGTGTATACTAACTTCAATGCCTCCGGCATAGATTGCTTAAATTAGACATGAACTTAACATTTTTCCTAAGCAATATACCTTTATAAATGGACCCTTAACCTACGAATTTATCACACCATTCCTCAGTCAAAACCCTAGATGAATTTGGACACGAGGAAGTCATGTGCGAATGATTGAACGATTTTGGAGTAGGCTTGCATTTAAGCTGCCAGCCTTTAATTCTAAGCAGCCGGCCTAAATACAATGGATGATGCCCTAAACTTTAGCTTAGATCCTCGGAGGAAATTTTTACAAAATTGTGGATTTTGGCCTATGCCAGCATATAAGCCATCGACGTACTCTTATAAGCGGCTAGTATACCAAAGAAGGCCGTTGACCTACTATGCGGCTTTGAAGCTTATTTGTTCCCCCGAAGATTTTAAGCCGCCAGCTTTGTTTTCTTCTTATCCAGCCTATATCCTTATGAGAAACCATACTATAAATACATCCTATCTTCTATCCTATCTCTTATAACCTCTCCTAAACTTTTAGAAACTCTAGTAGATACTCTCCAAGGTGGATTTCTTCAAGGAATTGAGTAAGCGATCTCTCCTCTTCCTTTAGTTCGTTTTAGAATGATTCTTTCTTAGATTTTCGTTGTTGTTGATGAAGGAGGTTGATCATTGGTAGAAGTTGAAGGAAACCTTAAGTGTGGAAATTGGGGATTTGCAATTCTATAATCAATTGAAGGAAGGTAAGAATCAATATGAAACTACAATTCATAGATATTAAGTTTTTAGGAAAATTAAATCATATATGTTGTTGTGGATGATTGGTGAATGCATAAACAATGGTGAACATGTATTCTTATGAATTAGGGTTTCTTTATATCATTGGTGTTGATTTGGAGATCTTGGTTCTACAGTCAGGAAGGTGTGAGATCCAAGGTTCAAGATAAATATTGAATCATTTCAATCTTTGTTATGTTAAGAGATGGAATCTTTTTTGATAGTTATGTTATTTCCGATTGAGGATTTTTGGGTTTTTGAGGAATTTGGAGAAATTGGCGTTCTAAGGGTTTCGTTGTTTGGTGATCTTAGAAGACAGGCGTGTAGATCTAATATGGAAAATCTTATATTTTGAGATTGTGGATTTTAGGGTTATGCTTTAAATATGAATGTGAAATTGGATTTTGAATTGATGTATGTTATTATTTAGGTTTTGGTGAATTAGGGTTTATATATGTGGTAAAGGATTGGTGATATTGAAGTTGTGGAAAGCAAATCCAGGTATGACCTTACCATGCTTGTTTGTTTGTGGTTGTAGGACTAGTTATTAAATCTGACTAATTTATATTCGACTTTAATTGAATCGAGTGTTGTTTGTGCGTGGTTGCAGTTAGTATAGAACTCATGGTATAGAGAAACCATGGTAGAGGGTGATACTAATGCTGGTAACCAGATGATCCTTGTGTGTCGTTGTCCCGAGTGGAGTTGTACTTGGAGATGATTCCGATAGATTAGGAGTCGTTACCAGCTCAATTACGGAACACATCTATATATGTATATACTATTATAATATGGTTTTCATCGGGATCATGAGTTACTTCGGGTTTAGGATTAGTGATTAATAGTCCTAAATTATATTGTTTGCAGGTTAATGAAAAGATAATTAATTTGTGCTTATTGCATTAGAATATAAGTTGTATGTGATATTGTGATTTGCATGATCATATGCATGTGTTTTCAATTTGGCGTACTAGGCGTTTTTCGCTCAATCCTTATTTTTTCCACATGTACAGGTGAAGATGATGTTAGTTGAAAATTGTTTGGATATAACTTTTATGCTGACCATGGGGGATGATGTTAATAGATTCGACTTTCTTACGAGTGACTAACAGATTCTGCATAAAGAAGAATAGGAGAAAAAATCTTTGAAGATCACAAAAAGTATATAGAGTTTGTTTAGATTATTATTGAAGATGTATATAAGATCAAGTTGTTATGTTTTAGATTTTATATAAGTGCTTTTGGATAATATCAGTTTTTGTTTCTAAGAGTCGAATTGTAGTAATGATAAATTCAAGTAACCTTTTATGTGGAATTTGGAGATAATTATATTTGTGGATTTTTTATCCTTAGCTTGTCCTTTTTAAGAGAATGACGCGTGACGAGTCGTAATGTCGTTAAGTTAGGGTGTTACATAAATTATAGACGTTGTATTTAATGGAATTTTGAAGTTCAAAAGCTATTTATATACAAATCCTGAAGAACAACAAAGAGTGAAGAGGTGCCAAAATTATTTTACGAGCTCATTAACTGCGATCAAACAAATTTCTTTTTTTTTTTTTTAATTCTCTTGTACATAATATTTGCAAATTATTAAGAGAGAAAATATACTATAGTGATTAGTTAATATTAATTGCTATTTCTTTTAGAGCACTTAGTGAGAGAGGAAATATATTATTTCCTAAGTTGTGTAATTGTTCATCTTGAGCTAAATTTTGATATTAATTGAAGTGGTGGGGAAGACTTCGGTAGAGGAGAGTAAGAAGTGGGACAAAGTCCACATTAAATTTCGCTTGATTTTCTCTAACTCTTTCTCTTTAA
Organism: Combretum micranthum; assembly: GCA_024138025.1. Classification (NCBI taxonomy): domain Eukaryota; kingdom Viridiplantae; phylum Streptophyta; class Magnoliopsida; order Myrtales; family Combretaceae; genus Combretum; species Combretum micranthum. The sequence continues at coordinate 76,586 of JAMXBD010002758.1, read as the reverse complement.
TTTACGCTTTATATCTATTGTTTATTTATCCGCAAGTTCATTTGTTTTTTGATAAGTTGAAATTAAAATTAATCATTTCAAAATTTTTGGGCAAATACTCAATTCATCCTCCCCCACACCCACCACACAAACCCCCTCGCGCGAGAATTCCTAGTACGTTTTCATGAATGAATTATATGAAGTCCTCCTTAAGTGAGACAAATTGTGGACCATGGTTGGTTAAGCGAGCTCAAAATCGGTTTTAAAAACCCACCTCATAGCTTTTGCTTCGTAATTTTGTGCATGTAATCAAGCCTAGTGATGCATGGTTTTTCAACATGGACAAATGAATAGACCAACAATAAAAGATGGAAGCATAGTTATAATATCTAATCCATGTTGTTGTCTAAACTTGAGCACTGCCTTCTCAGTCAATGTCTTGGAGATTATATATGATGGTCCAAATGACCTCAATTTTCTAGTGAAATTAATATCACTCCAGAAACCCTCATCCATGATATCAACACCATTGTTGTTGGTATTAGCAGCTGCTTGACTTGAAGTGTACACGACTCTCTGGATAGTCTTGATGTCTAAGCAAGCCTTAAGAATGCCTAGTGCATCAATAATGGCTCTATTGGTCACTACTTCCTCAGGTTCTCTGTCCTCAAAATCTACTAGTGTAGCAACATGGAATACACCAATGCGTCCTTCCAAAGCTAATAAAAAACTTGTAGAGTTGTTCAAATTTGTTGAAAAGATCTTTAGATTTTCGGATGCTTTAGGTAGATCATCTCTCTTGCCATTTGGTAAAACAATGCCAGCATAACATTTGCTTAAGAGCCATAAAAAATTTAAATGTGTCTTTATATAAGAAAGACCATAACAAAGAACATATTCGTAAATTGGCTCCTAATAGACGCTATAAGAAAATTGATCTTAAGAGACATAAATTTGGAGATAAAAAAGTAGCAAAATACCTTATATCTATATGGATATAATTAACGATGATGATTTTTATGATAGAAATTTATGTGTGGAGACATAAATTCTGTTTTCAATACTCAATTTTCTTATAGTGAGAAGTGATAGAAGGATGGAAGCTCCTTCTTAAAATAGATTCTAAAACAAAGATTAGTTTTGATAAGAAAAGTTAACACGGATCAAAAACATTTTAATTATGAACATGGAAGGAAATCTTCTTCGAGTTATATCATAAATATAAACCACATACCTCACTTTGAACCACCTAAATTTTACAATTGAAAAGATTGCAAAAGATAGTTCTATCAGTACAATTATCGTTGAGAATTATATGACATTGCATCACACCTCCTCAAGTGTGCACGTTCAGACTCGGGACACTAATATATTAAGATATGAAAAATATCATACCAGATGCTGTTAATGGTAATCAATTATGGGTCATAAGCAATGTGGCTACCAGAAATCATTTGAAGCACTGAAAGGAATTAATCTCTACAATTCAAGAGTTGATATGGACGGTTTCTTCATTGAAATAAATATAACATAGAACTTGTATTACATTATTGATGATTCGCCATTCAAGTTTGAGTGTATTTATTTTAGGATAAACGTGGAATTTGATACTTAAACTTAATTCAATTTGATAATACTTGTTAAAACTTTTCATGACTATTTTTATCACCTTTTTAAACAAATTCAACATTTTATGCAAGATCTAATGATAAATATTGCATTTTACCTCGTCCAGACGTGACCCAAGTTTTTCTCCTATTTATATTGTAGGGTCAGTCGTCATTCAATAGTCGTTAAGGTAGCCATCATGAGACAGACTTATCGGCAAGGCAATGAGTCAGATTTGATTTTGGTGCTTAAAAAGAAATAAAAAAATTGAACTTATGTTAAGCAATAAGATATACACAAGAATACCAAAATGTCTAAATAGATGAACGAAGATATCCATTCAAGCAGTCAACACACTAGTTGAAACGTCATGGAGACGTGCTCCGAGTGATCGTTGAATGAAATAGCCATATAAATCCACTCGCAATAGCTAATATTTTGATAATATAGTGCATAGATGTTAAATATGGTAGAATCTTACAAAATTATACAAAATTAATAAAATTGTAAATTTATTAAATTGTATACCAAAATTTATAATTTTATCCAAAATCTATTTAACCAATGGGATTTAAACGCTTTTAATTAAGATAAAACTTTTGTATGGTTAACTTGTGATTAGCATATGAATATTATCTTTCTTTTTTTTTTCTTTTTTTTTTTTTAAAGAGACGAAGTGGTAATGTGAAAAGCAATTTAAAAAAAAAAATCCAACATAGGATTAAAGAAAAAAGCATTATTTTAATAAAAATTATAAAAATCCAAAAATTTAAAAAATAATCCATAGCACTTGAAATCATGTCTCGACAATACGATTTTATATTACAATGAAGACATGATTTTAACTTTGGCACTGTCATGATTTCAAGTCTAACAGTAAACGATCTCTTGAAGACATGTTTTCATTGAGTTACAGGTCACTCACCATTCCCCGAATCTCAATTGCAAAAAAAAAAAAAAAAAAATGTGGAACCTGATTGCCTTTCCTTCAAATCTCTTCTAGTTGCAATTTTTACAATAAGTCTCACAAAACCTAATAATACTATGATCGTGTTGTGCAATTGGATGTCAATTTTGTCGATGATTTTTCCCTTGTCTCCAAACCTTAGCCGCCCTCATTTTCCTTGCATGTGTAAGTGCATTTCTCCTTCTTCTTCTTCTTCTTCTTCTTCTTCTTCTTCTTCTTCTTCTTCTTCTTCTTCTTCTTCTTCTTCTTATTATTATTATTATTATTATTTATTTTTTGTTTCTTTTACAATTTGCATGAGAGGGACATATACTCTATGCATATACCTGCATAACCTATCAAATCATTGAAGAATATCGATATGAAATTTCGCCAATTTGACAAACACTCGAACATTAGATGATTTCGTTCCAGTGATCCACGTTGTTTCGTCTAAAAAGAGATTTTTTTTTTTTTTTTTTTGGACTTGTCTAAAAAGAGATTGCTATTGATATTTATACATAGGGATAGATATACATACGCTAAATCTATGGAAAAAATTACTTATTTTGAATTGATACCAAAATCATTATGCGTAAAGTATCAACTATTATTGTCAAAATTATGATACATCATACCTGTAAAAAGGGATTTTGTTGAATTGAGTTTTACTTATCTTTTAAGAAAATTATAATGAGATACTAGGCACTTAAAATCCGAGATGAAAACAATGGGGACCAAAATGGAGCTCTGTCCCCTTTTCTTACCCTAGAACTAGAAAAAAAATTAATTACTAAAATTTATTAAAAAAGGAAAATAAAAGAGAGATGTGTGTAGTGCCAACTACCTTGGCATCATATTTATTTTTAAATTTCACATATTTCTGAGAGTTAAATTGAATTGATTGTGATTAAAAAAATTAAATATTTTGAGAATTTAAAACATATTAAATAGCACTCGGTGAATAATAATGAAAGAATAGACGTTGTTGAATCAAACGAATGTTGATGGAATGGACTTATGAAGGAGGACGATTTATTGAGTTGACTTTTCAATATCAAACGAATGTTGGGGATACAATTTAATATTGTATGACTTTTAACTGAATCAGCATGTCTAAAATGCGACTATTGTATAAAACTGTGAATCGCATTTTCAATATGTGATTTAGCATTGGTAATTTTGTAATTAAAATTATCTAATTTTATAGGTATTTTTTTTTTCAAATAATTTGTAGACATGTGTTTTACCCTATTAGGTGACTATCTAATAGTTAAATCTTGGTCACCATCCTTTTATCACTAAGCATGAGAACATATTACCCGTTGCAGCTTAGATTAAGCTGCCTGGAGTGACAATCAATTGCTACAACAAGGGTATCTAACACGTCATTGATTCATGATTGGAGAACTTATCAAAATAGATTATAATACAATGGACTCTAAAAAGGGGAAATATGCAAGAATGGCATTGAGTTAAACTTATCTAAATCACTGGCTTCGAGAATTTGTTGACGGAATAATCCATCTTGTAGAATGCAAAGTCCTTCCATTCATTTGTTTACAAGTATGAAAGGTATGGCTACATCAACGATATTTGTAATTCATGGTGGCTATGCAAACAATTCCAGAAAAATGCAAACTAAAATAGGTGGGGAATCTTCATCGCCCGATAAGCGAAACCTTTTGTTGATTGAAACTATGACTGGCTATTAAGCCTTTGGATTCATGCTGCCATGAAAGGAAGGAGGAAACAAACTAGGGGATCTAAGAATGGTAAGGGGCAAAAACCATTAGCAACAATAAATGAATCTTCTCATGCAAGACATAATTTCTTAATGGAGATTAGGGGTGATGTATTGGAGGTGATATTGGAACTAATGCTAGGTCAAACCAGGATTTCAATTCTTTTGGTAAAATTAAGGTTGTTGTCAAGGAGAATGTTGCAAGGGAAGGGGTTTTTGCTACGTGGAAATCTTGTTCTATAAGGATCTCTTTGTTGGGCTCAAGTACCATCCACCCTAGGATAATTTCCAATGTCTAACACTCTGTTTTTGTCCTCTTTAAAAAATTAGGGAAAAAAAACTAAAAAGTAGAAAAATAGAATGAAAACTAAAACAAATTGTAAAAATCGAAAAATTAAATTAATTAAAATCAAATAATATTTAGGAATGTTTAGATGCAAGCCAATAATAAATATGTTAAAAGAAATAAATAGAAAAAGAAAATATATAAAAAATATAAAAGTAACAATATATTAAAATTATAATCACAAAAAAAAAAAAGAGAGAAGAAAAAAATAGAACAACAAAATAGAAATAAAACTTTTAGTAGGTATAATATGTTTATAAATTAATTTTTATAGGTTTAACATTAGTTTTATAAGGTATAGGGTTGCCTTTTCTAAATCTTTTTAGACCTTGGATCATTTCTATTTCGGCTCGTTTTAGTTAAAGATATATTGGGCTTACGTGTATCAACAAAAATATGCTCTAATGCATCACTAAAATTGAGAACATGGGCTCAACTGAGCTTGTTGAGGTCTAGACTTACACAAGGAATGTCCCAGGTTTAAATAAAAATATGAAAAATGTTTTTCCTAAAATAAACGAGGCTATATATGACAATTTGATGCATTGATCTATTTGGAAATATTTTGGCAAATAGGATAAAAGTACCAAGTGATAGGCATGGGAGATATATTTTTATATTCTGCAATTTGTTTAAGATGCTATAACTTCTTTTAATTTGTCTTTAAGCATAAACTTGTTTACTATTCTTCAAAGATCAACAAAAGAAGGACTTTACTAGCAACGATGAACTGAAAGCAAAATACATGGGATTATAACAAGAACTTAACATAACAAGTGAAGCTCTTAAAGATGGAGGGTTGTTAATGCTGTAATTTGTTCCAAACTGTGGATGCAACTTTACGGGCGGATTTTGGTATGATTGTAAAGTACCCATCACAATAGATAAAGAAGGTGGGTGATGTTTATTAGGAAGGACAAGGAATTCAATTTGTTTAGAATTTTTTTTTTTGGGAATATGTTATTGTTTCAGTCGAGATAATTCTGTGTTTATTAATTTACTTTAAAAAATTACACAAATACAAATTAAATGAAAGTAACTATATGATTATCATCACTGCATTGCATATCAGGGAAGCGATATTATAGATCCATGGGTGTCACATACTTTAGATTTGACAATAATATAAAATATATTGAATCAAAATTAATGCATCATTATCGTGAGACAAATATTGTAAAGATTAATTTCTTGAAAATTAAACAAGGTCATTGAAATACACTAAGTGTAAGCCATCGTTTTCTTAGCAATCTGAATTCGGTTTCGGAGATTAGAACCGAAAATTGAAACCCTAAAAGAATACCCCTGGACCAGTTGGACTTGGAAATCCTATGTCCGGCAATCTCGAGAATGAAACCTCAGAACAATAAATATGAGTTAGCTCTAGAATATAGCCCTAAATAATTTATCAAAACATAAAAAGTCAGAATTCAAAGCAATTCATTCGCTTAAGACTCGATCGGGATCTGTTCTTGAAAACCGGTCCCTGAGACTCAAAAATAGAAAAATAATATATAGAACTCGTTAGAACCAAAATTTAATAAGGAATTCAAAAATATAATTATAATAATTTTTCGGGTTATAAAAATTACAGTTATAGCCTTTATCGTATTTTCATTACTACTAGTAATTTAATTGTCTAATCAACTTTTTAATTTTTTTTACACTGTTCATCAAGTACAACCACCCACACCCTATTTTTACATCCTTACAACCTATTTTTATATTCTGACATTATCTTCCTTACATTTTCTTTTCCAATACAACTTTTACTACTTAAATTATTTATTAAATTTGAATTTTATTATACAAAACAAATCAATACACTTCCTTCTCTCTTCTCTCTCTTAAACCACCGTGAAACCCCCTCCATATGCCCATAATTTTTTTTTTATTTTTCTTCAATTAAATAATCACATGAAAACCCTAATTATTTTCCTATATAATCTCTTTTTTCACCTTTCACTTTTTCACTTTTTCTCATTTCTCACAAATCAAACTTTGGAAAAAACAAATTTTCTCTCCCTCTCCTCCCTCGTTACCGTAAGCTTTCTTTTACACACACACATAAATTTTTTTTCTTCAAGTTTCCTTCTCCAAACACTAAATAGGTAATAGATCTTGACCCTACTATAATAAAAACATGTAATGGCAAGATCATACATATATGGTTCCACCAAAAATCCCCATGAGCTTTATGCTAGGGATGTGCAAACACTAAAACATGATATTCTTGCCATCACAATGTATAGATCTTGTTATTAAAGTTGATTTACTAGTATTTTTCTATATTATTGTTATATATTGCTCTTATAGAAATTTTGTGCATATATTCTCATTATTACTCTCATCTACATATTGTTTAGGTTGCATTTACATCCATAACATGAGTAGTATAGTAGATCTATTTGTTTAAAGTACTTAAAATGCCATAGTTACTTGTTTTACATACATAAAGGATTTGCAATATGATAGTCTTGATGAAGGTGTTGCCAAAACTCAAGATCCGTTTTGTTTCTATCAAAAAGTGATTTTTAAAATTTGGATCTTAAGAAACAACCATTTAGAAAACCTATTTTCCAACTCCAAAATGAAGATCTTATATGTACTTAGGTGATACGTATCATAAATGAGTGATTTTCATAAGATGAGCTTAGTTTTACTAAGTGAAATTTTCAAAATAAGAAAAGGACTACAAAAGTTAAGTTAGAGCTATGTCTCAATACCAACAAAAATTTTGAAATTCGTAACTAGGGGGAAATGTCAAGAAAACACTTATTTTCTAACCCTAAAATAAGAGTTTTATGAGAAAGATGGAAGCCTTAGAGAGTAGGTTTGATTAGGACTTAATTTTAGGAAGATTAAATGAGTTTTTCACAAGAAATAATCTCAAAAACAATTTCCCAAAATTCGGATCTAAAAATGATCCCCATTTAAACACCTATTTTCAAATATCAAAACGAGGATTTTAATAAAAATATAGAAGCCTTAGGGAATCGATGTAATAAATACTTGATTTTTATAAGAGTAAATATGTTTTATCAAAGCATAAACCTAAAATAAAGGAAAGGTTTCCAAACTAGGATCAAACCATATTTTCATTTCCTAAAATTGTGTAAAATTCATCACTAGGTAAAACCCACATTTAAACATCTATTTCCCAACCTTTAAATGGAGGATTTTATTAAGATCATAAAGGTATTAGATATATAGGTCATCAAGACCTTATCTTAGTAAAATTATAGATGATTTTCAAAGAGGAAAAGTTATTTTTCTCAAACAAGTGTTCTTGACATTGTTGCAAAGTAAAAGTTTTCTAAAAGTTCTTTTGATCAAAATTCATTAAGGAAATACATATAGATGGCTCATATCATTTCTTTCATGATAATAACTTGTAGATAATGCATGCACATATAATATACTTGATAGAAATAATGCAAATTTCATAAAACAATTTCAGAAATGCAAGTTTTGGCTAATGATCAGATTTGATTCGACCATTACAAGACCTAAACATTTTCAAAACTTAAGAATAACATCATAAATAGATAGATCTTTCGAAGTATATAGAAATCGATAGCTTATTTGTGAAATTTCGAGTAAAAATGACCAAGTTATGGCCATTTTATGTTGGAATTTCTATCTACCACAAAAATTACGAACTCAAGAGTTTTATTTAATAAGTTAGAATTAGTTATGGTATGAAATACTTATTCGGGTATTTCTTTCATTTAGGTGTTTTGAATCGGGGAAAATTCTTGTTTCTGGATCGCTACCATTAGAGACCGTGCCCATGGCCGAGTGAGTTAGTTCACTATTTTTAAATTACATGCTATTGATTGTGCTTGTAATAATAGTGGCATTAGAACTAGGACAAGATAAAATTGAAATGTGCATGTGAATTCTGTTTGATTGAATTAATGATAAGAATATCAAAATGGGAATTGTTATAAATATTTATATGATTTAGTATAGAATTGAAGTGTCTGCAATATCTATGATCGCTTATAATTCGCTTAAATAATATGCCATGATCTTATAATTAAATTGACATTGCATACCATATGTTAAGTCACATTACATTTGTTATTATTGTAAACCCCGGTTTTTCAAGTAGCTAAGATAACCCTAGAACCGGAAACCCAAAACCCTAAACCGGAATAGCTCAAGCCTGGAGTGAGAACTAGGAACCCTAATTCCGGCTTTTCCTCGGTTTCCAATTAATAAACTTTTCTAAGAAAATTTACTTTTGATTATAATTCTTGAATATATTTCAAACTAAGAAAATATTTGATTTCAAGAAAATTTCAATTCCGGGTCATCCCGAGACCCATTATAGAAAAACGTGCCCCGAAACTAGAATTTCAAAAATATTCTTATGAGTACTCATTAGAACCGAAATAAAATAAGGATTTCAAAAATATATTTTTCATAATTTTCCGGTTTATGAAAAATACAGTTATAGCCTTTTTATTCGTATTTCATTACTACCGGAAATTAAATTGTCTTGTCAACTATTCATTACTATTCATAAAGTACACCTACACTACCTAGTCTACTTTTTTAGCCTACCCTACAAATCCAACTCTTACCATCAATCACATCTCTTCCTTCTTCCATAACCTTTTGTCACTTCACTCTTACAAGTTATGACAACCCCCCCCCCCCCCCCCCCCCCCCCCCCCCCCCCCCCCCCCCCTTGCAAGGCTCAAACCGGCGCTACATGGCCCCCCCCTCCCCTTGTCCAATTTGAAAAATCTCCTCTTCATTTAACCTAATTCACCTTCTATATAAACTAACTTTTCTCTCTCTTTCCTCATTCTTCACTTTCCAAATTTCTAAAGTGCAAAAGCTCTCTCTTCTCTCCTCTTTTCCCTTGTGGCCGAAACTTTGAGCCCCACACAACACTCACAACTTCTCATTTTCTCTTCTATCTTCCATCCACTTCAAGTAAGTTATGATCCACTACTTCCAACTCATAAAACTTGTTATGGCTAAGTGATTTTTGGTTATCTCAACTCCATGTTCCCATGATCTTGTAGTAGGAACAATGAGATAACAACACAAAAATCCCGAACCATTCAAGTAGATCTATCTTTTAAAGGAGTTTCTATACCAAAAGCTTTACTTTATCCATCAAAAAGTCTTTTAAACAAAGGATCTTTTATAAAAATATGGTTTTTATGTTTTTAAAACTCATTTAAGCTTTTGATAAAGTAGATCCATCATCTTGTTACTCATGAGCATGTAGGCATTTATAGTTTCATTATTATTTTGTTCATATGTGCATAAATAGTCTTTAACACTTTTGTCTTTAGTAAATGACTTTCTAGTGTATAGATCTATATATATATGGGTCCATGAAGTCAAAAAGAAAAGTACTTTACAAGAAAAAGACTTTTGAAAATTCGGATGACTTTGAAAACCAAGGTCAAAAACACTTTTAACAACTTCTAAACTTATATTTTATAAGAGAAATAAAGCCTATGGGTAATAGATAATGATTAGTGGTATTTTTCATGAGTCTAAAGGAGTTTTTACTAAAGAAAATGTGGAAAACAAGAGATGAAGTCCATGAGAGTTTTGAGTTAAAAGTTATGAAAAACCAAATTCGTAATAATGGATGAAGGGTTAGAAAACACTATTTTTCCAACTTCAAAAATGATATTTTCTTAAATAAATGAAGTCCTTAGGATATAGGTATAATAGATACTTAAGTTTCAAGTATAAAATATATTTTTCCTAAAGGAATCAACTTGAAAATGGACTTGTGTAAATTCGGATTTTTGGAAACCCCATAGTAAAAGACCCACTTAAAAGTTTATAAATGTGAATTTTATTAAAGAAATAAAGGCCTTAGGATATAACTAATATAGGGGTCAAATATTCTTTAATTAAAGTAGAGTTTTTCCAAAGGAAATCCATGTAAAATGTAGATGTGGTCAAATGTCATAAACTCATTTACTAAATATTGAGAGGAAATGGTTTCTAAGGAAAGTTTGTTTTCAAAAAATCATTAAATCTAAAAGTTATAAGAACATAGACTTCTTAAGGTTCACATCATGACATTCATGATAGGAAAATCATTTCCATTGCATTTAGCATCATATTACACTAGGAATCTCAAATGCATTCATGAAAACCGCATTTTTGGAATTGACAAACCCACTGTACAGATCTGATCCCTCAATTCCGAGGCTTAGATATTTTCAAAACTTGATTTAAACTTCATATTTGGAAAGCTCTTCCGAAGTAGATAGGAATCGGTATATAATTTGCGAAATTCCGACTTAAAACGACCAAGTTATGGCCCTTTTAAAACGGAACTTCGGAAATGACGCGAATTCCGATTTCACTAAGTTTCCTTAGAGTCTTAGTGTCCTAAGATGATAGAATACTTATTAGGTAATTTCTTATATGAATAGGTGAACCCTGGACGGGGACGAGTTACCTCCGGACTATTACTACTAGAAGACCGGAGTACCGATGGCGGAGTGAGTTTTTTTCCCAATTCATTTATTGTATGTGCTTGTAAAGTAGTGCACTAGGATTAGGTCAATTGAATGGAATATGAATAATGGGGATTATTGGGAAATTATATGATTGTTGTTGATATGAGAAACAAATTAAGAATATCGAAACCGGTGATAAACTTTGATTGTATAGTTAGCTATGATGGATTGTCTGATAAATTGATTGATCGCCTGAGTAAATTGGCTTAATCAACTACTTGAGTAAATGATAATTTGACATGTGCATATCACAAGGGATGGAGCATGAGCATTTGTAGTTAGTCGTGAACCATAAACGACATCGAATAATCGTAGGTTAGTCGTGAACCATAAACGACATCGAATAATCGTAGGTTAGTCGTGAACCATAAACGACATCGAATAATCATAGGTTAGCCGTGAACCATAAACGACATCGAATAATCGTAGGTTAGCCGTGAGCCATAAACGACATCGAATAATCGTAGGTTAGCCGTGAGCCATAAACGGATATTGTCGTACCGCAGGATTCGTTAATCTGCTAACCCGGATGGAGGGCGCAATTCCATCCACATATGATTTCCGTTGGTCATATGTATGTTGAACTCATGTGTTTGATGCATACACTTGCTTGATTAATAACTTGGTTGAATTGTTGTGATATAAATTTTTTGTGGGAGATTACACTCACTAAGCTAGTTAGCTTACATCCCTACAGACCATTCCTTTTGCAGCTTACGCATTTATGGCTTAGGCGAAGAGACCCGGCTGAACAGGTACAGAAGCTAGGAGTTTTCCCTAGAAGTTATAATTCTTTTTGTATTAGACTTCCATAGAAAACTTCTAAGACTTGGATGACTGTAATGAACCGCTAAATATTCTTTTGCGGGGAATGCCCCTTAGAATTATGTAATATTCATTTAGTTCATGAATTATATCCTATTGCCCATGCATGCCAAATTAAGCTTTTATCTCCATTCGGACTTGTACTCTATTGTGTAAAGGTACGCCTTACATCTATATGAGATTCTCGAAAGACTAAGGTGGTAATTCGGGAATCTTATATGGCATGTGGCGGACTGTTACGTTTAGGGTACCCTATGGGGTGTGACAATTATACCTTTGTGGGAAGAAGGCATAATAGCTAGTCAACGAGTAGGCCGGAAAACTCGAATGTTGACATGAATGGCCTGAATTAAAATGGAAATGGTGTAGGCACTTGTATCAACTACAAAATTAGTGAGTGAGTGGGCACCTGAATCATATACTATATAAATGAGAAAAATTGAAATCTTTGGTTGTATGGGTCTGAAACACCTAACCCTGAATGAAGGGTGTAAATTCATTCAACATAGAACTCCTGGAAAATCTTATGTATTGTATGCTCACGTACTTGTGGATTTCATATGATTGTTAATATAACTTGCTTGACATATTGCTTGTTGAAGTATTTAATTTTAGAAGTGAAAATCACTAAGCTAGCGTAGCTTATACCCCCATAGCTTCTTTTTGATGTAGTTCCTGTACATATGGCTGCGTCCTCAGACTTGGCCAAATCAGGTAATGCGAAGCTAGGAGTTTTTCCCTTAGAAGTTTATAATTAGTTCTATATAGTATTTCATAATAAACCTTAAACGAGCGGGTTTTACTTAAAAGATAATATCTAGACTTTTGTTTAGTAGGAGAATGCCCCTTAGTATTTTGTAATTGATCATGAGATATCTGTGGTTTACGTTTTTACGCTTATTCTATCAAGTAAAACTATCTATCTCCAACTGCATATGTATTCTATTGTCGTAAGGGAACACCTTGCATTCTAATACAAGATTTTTGAATGACTATGGTAGTGATTCTTAAGTCTCGTTTAGCATGTGGCGGACTGTTACGTTTAGGGTACCCTTTGGGGCGTGACACTAATTATGTCTTGATCTTACCTTTAGATAAATGTGTTTTTGTATTTTTAATGATTGAAGACAAGAAACACATTAGATACTTAGCGTCTGGACGCTAAGCTTGCATCAACTAAATTGTTGAGTGCAATGGTGTGGACGTTGTATTACTACTATTTAGATAGTAATACATGGCGTCGGAATAATAGGCCTTTTTAATGCAAAGTTTCCAAATGAGGTACGAGCACCTTGTGAAGATGACATAAAATACATGTAGCATTCGAACAATACAAATATAGTGTTTAGACGGTGAGTGGTAGAAATATAGCCATTGAAGCATTAATTACAAACATTTTTCTTTGGGTAAATCCTCCAACGGGCAAGATAAATTGAGAGCATATTTGTACTGGTGTTTTGGCAAATGAAGACTAGGAGTTAAGCTTTGTAATTACTATCAAACCCCTGTAATCTCTCAAATTATTGATTTTGTCTCTTGTCCTTAATTTGCTATTGTTTAAGAGAGAAAAGTGAGTAGTACTCTTGAGTGAAATTTGCAATTTGTAAAAGAGTATTTCTCAAGTAATTTCTTTAGATTTGAGTTGAAATTTGTTGGATGTAGCTCATTTAAGCATTGTTTTTTTGTGATCAATATATTGGTGTGAAGACCTCATTGGAGTCTGTTGGTCCCAATTAAGTAACCAAGAAGGAGAGTTGAATTGGTTAGCACTTTAAATAATTTTTTTCTTTTTTTGCACAAAATAAGATCTCTTTGATTGCTCAGATTAAATAAGCATGAATGTAATGTATGCAATTTAATCAATTGAAATAGTAAATAAATTATACACAAAGTTAAAAAAAATATATAGTAGTTCGACCTTGTACTTACATCTACTATTCTAGCTCCAAGCTGAGGATCCTGTATTCCATATGTGTATGTTTCATTAATCCAATCAGACCTTGATTACAAATAGTTCTCAATTCACCCTACTCAGGCTCCCTAGTTTAGCTTTAAGCTATCATTGACTATAGTGTCTATTTGTAAAACAACTAAGAAGGACACACTACGGTTTCTTCACTAAATAAAGCAATGAGCAAAGATTAAAATTGCAACAAAGTTTAAGTGTTCAAGATTAGATCAAGTAAATTCATGAGGATGTTCTTTCTGCAACATGTTATTTGTGTTTCTCATTTGAATTCCTTCAAGTATATAAGCTTGATGCCTTCGACATTCATAATCTATCTGCTGCTGGAGAATTCAGATAAGCTTCCTCTGATATTTTGGATGATATCTTGTCCTTCCTTATCTTGAAATTGATTTCAAATTTAAATAAATGTTCCTGATTTGTAGCACCATAATTGACCTTATCTTATCTTGAAAGACTTGATAAACGTTGAATAAATCTTCAACAGTTCATTTGATATCCCACAAAAATAGGAAAGTTGTAGTTGTAATTATCTTCGTCAAAATGTCTTTATGTATTAAACTTTAACAAATGTATCTTCCACTTTCAAGTCTTCATGAGTGTATATAGAATCAATTGAAATCTTCATAAAATTGCAAAAGCTTTCATTTGAGTAATATCCTTGAATCTACAAAAATCTTCATGCATATGTAGACCTTGATAAACTTGATGATTTTGATTTAATCCCTATGGATTGTAATCCTACTTAGTGGAATATATGAATATATTATCCAAATGTATTCATCTTTTGGAGTTGGGCCTTGAAAACCTGTTAGAACTTGATTTAAAACCTGTTTCGAACAATCTATGACAAAATCGTGTGCTTATTTCTGATGCAGCACAACTCTCTAGGCAATGCTTTGGATAAAGCTTGACTTCTTTTGTTCTTCTAGTGTACTCTCTAGAAAACACTCTAGAATCTTGATACTATTCACAATTTTATCTTATTTCCTAAATAATTTATTACACACTCAAAAAGTTATTAGTAATCTTTTTACACTTTTGTTATCATTAAAACCTATTAAAGAAAACTTAACAAAGGCATTAGTGTGACTATGACAATTAGAAGGCAAACTGAACTCCACATTATATTTCGAGCTTGATCTTTGTAACCCTACTTTTTTTTTTCAGCAATTTACATTATTGTTAGGATCACTTGTGCATTTCAATTTATCAAGAAAGTTGTAAATTAGAGCAAAATTGCATAAATATTCAATTCACCCCTTTTTTGAGTATTTTATCTAATGTACTTAGTTATTTTCAAAATAAAGCATCGCAATCTATACATGTGACACTGGCGTGAGTTTGATTTATGGATATGGATTTCAATGTGAGTCTTATGTTGTTTAGTTTAGCAATGAGTGCATTGACAATCAAGATAGTTCAAAGTTGGTGGTTAGTGAGTCTCGACTCGGTGAATATGGGTGATTCTCGAGATCAATGAAAGTGTTGGGTAATGTAGTAGAGGTAACTTGATGGAGGTGATTGATTCCAAGTTTGTTGCCCTAGTGTTGGATGGATTAGGTTCTAGCAACCAAGCTTGACGAAGGTGGTGGATACCTTTGGCATAGTGTGAGTTGAAAGGTTGCCAAAGATTTAGTGTTATGGAATGTTACTCGTGGGATGTCTTTCCTTAGTCGGTGTATAGAAACAATTTGGTGTTCATAGAATGTTGTTCTTGGGAGGTCGATGGTCAAAGGTTGGATGCTATATTGCAATTAACAATGCGATATTTGTGTAGTACTTTCTATATCACAATTGATAAATGCAATACCCATGAAAAATTTAATATTACATCTTCTTTATGTGATACAATGATCGCATTTTAATAATTTTTTTGTATAATTAATATTTTTATAATTTTTTAAAAATGGTAGATAGGAGTTTCACCCAGTTTTGATCCTTATATGGAAAAAAAAAATGAAAGGCTAGGTAATAATTTAATCATGAAATAAAAATGTTACTTAGGTATTCCAGTTCAACTAACACTTGTGTCTAGAAGTTGGTACAATCTCATGAGTTATAAAAATATAAATTGAAAATTTTCATTAAACTTGTAAATAGTAAGTTCATCCATAACAACAATTTGCCATTTCCCTTTACTCAAAAGCACTTGAATAGGATCGTAGAAGAATTGTCCTGCATAGCCATATCATAGAAAATAGTAAAGTTACTATGGAAAATCATTATACCAAAATTATTTGGCATTACATATATGAAACCAACACATCAATACTAAGATGCTGCCATAAAAATATTCATATTATTAAATAAAATAACATATATTATTTAAACAAAATTTATTGCATTTTTGAGGGACAATAAGTGATGCACTTAATAAAATACATTAATTATAGAGACTTATCTCTTATAAAACAAGAATACAACCTAATTAAGATATATGTTATATGCTTTACAAATATCCCTTCTCTTTACAACACTTAATTGCATCATCAAACATGTCCTCCAATCTATATTTGAACTTAAATCCAGCATCTAACAACTTCTTTGATGAAACACGAGGAGATTTGCGACCCTTAACATCCTTTAAGGAACTGCAAGAAGTTAATCGTTGATTAGATCAAAAGCTTTCATATTCATAATTATGAAGAGGATAAAAGATGTAAAAGAACTATGGAAAGAACTTACTCTATTGTTGGTATTTTGAATTCTAGATACCTTTTAGAGAGAAAATTAGACAGATCTTCAAGGGACAATGCATAATAAGAACATAGATACCTCCCTTTTGAACTTGGGAGTTCAAAGAGGAATATGTGTGCCATTGCTACACATCTATGTGCACAAAAGATGTATTTATAAGAAATGCATACTCTGCTTGATTACCTGAAGAATAAGAAGAATAGATTCCCTGGTTTTAGTTCACATTTTTGTGGACAACAAACATACACAATGCTATAGAAAAGAAAGCATTGATTACATTTTGTCCCTATACCCAAGAACTGTTTACTCTATTGAAGTAAAAATATAACAATATATCCATTGCTATTGAGAAATTGTATTTTTTTTTTTAATTTCATGTGAAATAAGTTTACAATCAAATTAGTGCAAGAGAAGAGTGTCTAATCTGTAGGCTTCTAGATGAATTTGTGATGAATATTTTGCATCTTTTAGATTGTGCAAAGAGAGAGTGGAGAGGAAGGTAGGTATAATTGGTTAGACCCAACCTAGATGCATCATCCATCAGCTATCAGCATAGGACTTTAGGGTTAATATAGACAAATATTTTATTATGTCCTACTTTCCTACATGTTTAAAAAAATAAAAAAGAAGAAGAAGAAGAAAAACAATGGACAATGTACATAATTATATACACAATCCATCTTAGCTATTTTTTTTTTTTTTTTTCCAATGGGAGTGATATAAATTACATACCGTGTACTAGAGCAAGTGAGGTCTGGACAGAGCTAGCAAGCCTTGGACAAATGAATGGACCAACAATAAAAGACGGAAGCGCAGTTATATTATCCAATCCATGTTGTTGCCCAAACTCGAGCACTGCCTTCTCAGTCAATGTCTGGGAGATTGTATATGATGGTCCAAATGACTTCGATTTTCTAGTGAAATCAACATCACTCCAAAAACTCTCATCCACGATATCAGCACCACTGTTGTTGGCATTAGCAGCTGCTTGACTTGAAGTATACACAACTCTCTTGATAGTCTTGATATCTAAGCAAGCCTTAAGAATTCCTAGTGCACCGGTAATGGCTCTATTGGTCACTACTTGCTCAGGTTCTTTATCCTCAAAGTCTGCCGGTGTAGCAACATGGAAGGCACCTGTGCATCCTTCCATAGCCAATTGAAAACTCTCTGGGTTATTTAAATCGGCTAAAAAGATCTTTAGATTTTCGGATGCTTTTGGTAGATTCATGAGGAAACTAACATCTCTCTTGCCATCTGGTAAAAAATGCCTGGATAACAATTACTTGAGAGTATCCTAAAAAATTTAAATGTGTCTCTACATAAGAAATCCCATAATAAACAACATATTTTTAAATTGGCTTCTAATAGACATCGATGGAAACTCCTCTTTAAATTAGATTCTAAAATAAAGAGTCGTTTTGATAAGAAAAAATAAATCCAATACCTTCCAAGGGCGGGGTACGAAATCTCCTTGCGAGTTATATCATAAATATAAACTACATACCTCACTTTGAAAAACATAAATTTCACAATGGAAAAGAAGGCAAGAGATGAGTCTTATTTGCGAAATTATCAATGAGAATTATATGACACCGCATCATATCTCCTCTAGTGTACACATTCGGACTAAGGACATTAATATATCACAGATGTAAACAATATCATAATAGATGCTATTAAAGGTAATCTAATTATGAGTCATAAGCACTATGATTACTAGAAACTATATGAACCACCGAGAGGAATTGCTATCTACGATTAAAAGAGTTGATATGGATGGTTTTTTCATTAAAATAAATATAATATAGATCTTGTACTACATTATTGATGATTTGCCATTAAGTTTGAGGGTAAATATCAAATTTAATACTTGAAAATCACTTGAAAACTTAATTTAGTAGTTGAATTTCAAAGAGGTCAATTTAATACCCAGTTAAACTTTTCATAACTATTTTTACTATACTTTTAATATTGTTTGCTCTATTTGTTGACTTAAAAGAAACAACTCATCATTGAATTTTTATTACTTTCCCTAAAGTCATCTAGCACTGACAAGCTATATCTTTCAATGTTAGTGAATGGTACAAATGACATCAAGTGAGTAGCAAAAATAGCCATGAAATGTTTGATTGAGTATTAAATTAACTACTTCACTGCTTAGTGTCAAATTAAATTTTTGTCCAAAGTTTGAATACTAAATTTAACATTTTTCGTTTATTTTATTTCGTTCAAGTAAATGGATTAAGCCTAATGAGGATGCGTTTTGAAATGTTGAATATCGGCAAGGTGGAGTGAATGAATATGGACTGCAAAGCGGTGTTTCAGATATTCATTGGCGACAAAATTGGTGGTAGCTTTGCAGTAACAGAAGTGGTAATTGCATGAGGATAAAAGTGTTGAATTCAAGTTTATGGGCTATACAAAATGAACTAATTATCCATTTACTTTACTAAATGGATAAGATTGTAATGAAATTGTTATTATGAAGAAATATAATATAGTTATAATAAGATTTTTATTTGTTACTTTTTTATTTATATAATGATATTTTTTAAAAAGAAAATTCCAGCATTGAATTATCATTCATAATTTGAGTAACTAATGATTATTTAATGTTTTTTGTAAAAGTAATTCTTTATGAAATTGCTATTACGGTCAACTAAATATCGTAATAGTTCTTCATAAGGAATAAGAATGTAACAGAATTCCAATTATAATGAAGTGAAACTCGATGCTAAATTTCCCAGCATTTATAATCAGCAGCAAATATTCATGAAGTTAAGATTTTATCCGCAGCGCTTGCACTGGGGGAACTTTGGGTGTTTCCATCTAAATTTGATCCAAACAAGTCGCTTGTTTGACATCATCATTTATAGAATAGGTGTGTAGTAACGAACCAACATATAGATTTTCAATTTAGAAAACTTCTCACGGCAAAATATGATGTTTGAGAATACTTCTAATTCTGATTTCCTTTGTACAGGTTTTGCTGCGCGGAAGTGTTGTAGACAAAGTTGAACATAATAAGACAACAAATAATAAACAATAGAGATTAAGAAAATGAAAAATAAAGTGCTTTTTTTTTTTTGTTATTGTTCCTTTTGTTTCCTTCTCATCATAATTTGCAATTTTAAGTTGACAATGCTGCAATAGTTGGCGTTTTTATCATATTTATTGTATTTTTTTAGTGAAAAGAATTATATTTTAAAATTAAATATTTATATAAGCATCCATATTTGACTTAGGTTATGCATATAGCATAATTATTTGGAGCTTAAATTTTTTTTTTCCTAACGGTGTTTTTGTATCATAAATTTACACAACATTCAAATTTGAAAGAGTATTTATAGAAGAAATAGGCGAAAGGGTAAAGTTGAAGTGCATAAGATGAATTGACAATTGGATGGATTTGACCTGAGACAATTGTTCCCACTTTAGCAAGAAAGGTTTTAGTAAGCATTATACGTCATTTGTAATATATATGCGATGAATAATTATTAATGATTTTTGTGGTTTCATCTCGCCTAAGGTGCTTCGTATTTTACGTATTAGAGTTATAGGTCTTGTGTAAACAACACATGTATCCTGCTAAGTGCATTGGGCAATGATGGCAGGGTAGAAAATTCTAGGGACTGTTGGAGAACGCCAGTACTCCATGATTATGAGAAAATCAAATTATACTATTTTTTTACATTAGTGAATCTATAAAATCTATCTATTGGTTTCCTATTTATGTATTAATTTTATGTGTCTTATTTTCTTTCCTTATCATATCTTTTGTTTATTGTGTATTTTATGATTTACAACCTTAAATAAGGTACTGTCAGATGGCTAAGATATCAAGGATTTAAGAATTTTGTGATATATATATATACATATATATACACGAAAAATAATTTTTTAAGTACGAGATGGAGAAGTTTGGTGATTGCATAATTTTGGGTTAGACTGCTTAATAAATGAATGCGCGTGTTGTAAAATCTAAAGTATATATTGAAGCAATCCTATAATAATGGTTTTGTTTGGTTCGATGGCGTAGCAATGTTATATCCTTGTTTTGCATCACAATGTTTATAAAAAAAACAAATACATATGAAAAATAGATATTTTTATCCATAAACAGATTAGATACAAATGCAGATCAAATGTAAATATAAATAAAATCAGATAATCCAATCAGTTTTATCTCTTAACTTGATAAATGGTACTAGATATTATAATTTAGTAGGCTTCGGTAGCATTGATGTCCTTTATGGAGGCCTCGAGGTAATGAGAGAAGCAACTTCTGGTCTTTACAAGGGATGTGGATTCGTGGTGCATACGTAGTAAATTTTCAACTTAAGGCAGAGGACCCTCATGTTTATGCTTGTGTTATTGTCTTTCATGGCATAGCATGTGGTGCGCGTGTGGTTGAAAGGTCCACTTTAGTTTAATGAAATGTTACATGAAAAACCTAAGGTGAAGGAAGTATATACTAACTAAAAAGTACTCACTAGCTATCAACTCTAACGGCTCGTTCATTTCGCTGAATGAATAAGGTTGTAATGGAATTTCTATTACGGATTAATGGAATAGAGTTGTAATAAGATTTTTCTTTATTAATTTTTTATTTAAATAGTAGTATTTTGAAAAAAAGATAGTTTCAGCATTGAATTGACATTCATAGGTTTGAATAAAGAATGGCTATTCAATATTTTGTGTAATAGAGATTCATTGTGGAATCGCTATTTGGTGAACTAAATGACGTAATAACTATTCGTAAGAAATAAGATTGTAATGGAATTACAATTACAACGAAGTGAACGAGCAGTAAGTGTGTTGGATTGGAATGAATAAAGAGGTGTTGTGGGGGAAAAGTATTTAATAGATAATACACATCACATGTGCATACACGTGGTGTGCAACTACTAACCATACGTTAACACATGAACAAGATAGTAGACAGTTTTTAAAATACCTACTATCTTGTTCATGTGTTAAACGTATGGTTGGTTGTTAAAATAACACCATATGTTAAAATATCACTGGTAAGTTATGTGTGGTGTGTAATACCTACCTAATTCATTCTCATACTTGTTAGAGTATATGACTAGTGTAATTTAGGTACATGGTGACCGAAGCTTTAGCGTATGCCACGCTAGATAGCTAGCTAAGAGAAGGATAGTTGGCAAGACTAAATTTGATGAGCTACATAACAATTGTTGTTTAAATGTAAAAGCATCTGTGCCAATTCAATCAAAATTGGAGATATTTTGAGTTTGCGTCTTAAATATATATGAATCACAAGTTTATGAAAGGATTTAAGACTAGATTAGTTATGTTTCTTGTGAATTGGTTTAGTTCTTCTTGCATGGCTTGAATCCAAAACTCATCTTCTAAAGCTTCTTCCAAGGTTTTAGGTTCAAGTTTTGATAAAAAAATTAGATTAGTTATGTTTCTAGGAGATGATCTAGTTTATACCCTATCTGAAGTTTTACCTATTATTGAGTCTTTTAGATGTGAACTAGCATATGTCCATTCCTTAGGTAGGTTACTAACATGCTCATGCACATCATCAACAGCAGTAGATTTTTCAACAACAGAAACAGTACTAGAATTTTCAACATCAGAACATGAAAGATCATTTATTCTATCACAAACATCATCAACGCCATCATTAAAAGTTATAGGAGTCAAATAATCATAAAAAACAACATGTATAGATTCTTCTACAACAGAAGTTCTTTTGTTATATACCCTATATGCTTTACTTGTAAACCCCGGTATTCTCAGTAGCTAGGAAACCCCGGGAGTTGGAAGCGAAACCCTAATTCGATCCAGGTTGAGTTCAGTGAGAGAAGCCTAGGAACCCTAAATCCGGCTTTCCTTCGGTTTCATAATAAAAGGAAATTTTATAAAGTAAATGAAGTTGAATTATTGTTTTAAAGTACATTTCAAACCCCTGAAAGTTTTAAATTCGGGAATTTTTCAATTCCGAGCCTTTCCGAGCTCAATTACAGAAAAGCGTGCCCCAGACCACGGATTCAGAAAAATATTCCGGAATATTCATTAGAATCGTAATTTTATAAGGATTCCAAAAATATCAATTTCGTAATTTTTCGAGCTATAAAAATTACAGTTATAGCTTTTCCCGTGTTTTCGGAACAACCGGTAAAGTAGATGTCTTGTCTACTATTCACAAGTACAACCTACACTACACACTACGCATATCCTATTCTTACATCCTTACAACTACTCATTTCAAGTTTCTTTTCCAAGAAATTTTGTCTCTTAAATAATTATCACATTTATTACATTTTAATTTACTAAATTACAAAAATCAAATATTAAAACACACACACACACACACATGAAGTGTGGCCGGCACCACCACACCCCCCCCCCCCCTTCCTAGTTTCCCTCTCAATTAAATTATTTTTTTACTTCATTTTATTTAACTAAACCCTAATTCACTTAATATATATACTAAATGTTCTCTCTCTCTCTTCATTTTCTTGTTGTTTCAAATTTGTAAAAGAACAAAAACCCTCTCTTTTCTCTTTAGTGGTGCCATGAGCCCCTCTCCCCCATTCCCTCACAACTTCAACTTGTTTTCTTCTCTTTTCCACTTCAAGACTCCTTTGGTATGTTGATTTTAGACCTTGTTCTTCCTAGATCTTGTAATGGCAAGACTATATCTTGTGTGTTTTCTCATTTAATCCCCATGATGCTCTTGCTAGGGACATGAAAACACATGAACAAGAATATCAAGCCATCACAAGACATGGATCTAATGTTTAGATGTTTTATGTTAAGATCTCATCTTGTTCATGCATGTAAAGTAAAGATCTTGCATATATATTGTTATTCATGCCATGAGATCCATGATTCATGCATTATATTTAGTAGATCTAAGTTTAGACATCCACAACTTCATGTACATGTATGATCATAGAGCTATTTTTATTTCCATGCATTGATGATCATAAAAATGTAGTCTTGTATATGTATAGAGGTGTTAGATAGTAGATCTTCACATGTAGGAAGCAAGAACATTGAAAAAGGAAAGGTTTTGTTGAATATGCAATGTTGAAAATTCGGATGAAATGGAAACCCTACCTTAAAAGCCACCAAAATCATTTTTTCTCATATTTCACAAGAAAAATGAAGGGTATATGTGAAGATATCTTGAAAGAATGATTTTCATAAGCTTGGATGAGTTTAGGCATGATAGGAATGTAAAACAAGTAGTGGAGTTAGAATGAAAAATGTTGATATGTTGATCAATGGTTAAATTCGTAACTTAGGTTCATGCCTACAAGAACACTTAGTATTAAGTCTAAATTGGATGTTTTATAAGCTAAATGAAGTCCTTAGATAATATATATATTGGAGCTTCACTTTTTAATGCATTAGACAAGTTTTTCCTAAGAAAAATGCAAGAAAATGAAATTTGGAAAATTCGGATTTTTACAAAAAGCTTGTTTAAAAACATGATTACCAAAAAAAATGGGAATTTTTATGCATGAATGAAGGCCATGATTAATATAGACTTTGAGAACTTATTTTTATTAGATAACAAGTATTACAAGATTAAAAATCAAAGAAACCCTAAGGAGTGTAAAGTGGAAGAATAGCTTCTTAAAAATAACCTTTATGGAATTTTCTAACACTTAGGAGTTCATAAGAGTTTATTATCACAAAATCATCATGACCATGCATATATTGAGTTCATTACATGGCATTCATGTTAGTAATTCATTCCTATACCATTCATGCATGAATCATCAACTAGGAACATTTCTTATCAAAAGCAAAACAAATTTTTGGAATTGAGAAATGGCAGAACAGAACTGATCCCACTGTTCCGTGACCTTACTATTTTCAAAACTTGAAAATATAGAAATAGATAGATCTTTCGAAGTAGATAGAGATCGATATAAAATTTGCGAAATTCCGAGTTAAAATGACCAAGTTATGGCCGTTTTAAGTCGGAACTTCCGCAAATAGCGAGAAATCCGAATTCATCTAGTTTAGATGTATAGTTTGATTTGGTTACATAATGAGAATCTCATTAGGATTATTCTTGCTTGGTAGGTGATCCCGAGCAGGACGACACCCTACCTCCCGACTACTACTATTAGAAAGACCGGCGTCCAATGGCCGAGTGAGTTTTACTTCCACTCTCAATTAATGAATGTGATTGTAATGTAGGGCACTAGTGGTATAGGCAAAGATAAAAAGAATTGTATATGCATGATGGGGTATATGGGAATTATATATGTTGTCTACTGTTGATATGTGAAATGGAACTTAAGGAATATCGAAACCGGGTGTTAAGCTATTGACTGATTAGCTAGTATCTTATGATGAATGTCTGCGAATACTTGTTGGTCACCTAAAAGAATTGAATTAATGAATATTCGACTTCAATGGTAACTTGGATTCATTCATATCACGATGGGGTTGGAGCATTCGCATTGGTTGGTTTTTCGTGATCCATAAAACGAATATGTTGGTTAATCGTGATCCATAAAACGAATTTGTTGGTTAATCGTGATCCATAAAAAAATATTGTTAGTTGACCGTGAGCTTAAACGGCGTCGTACCGCAGGATTCGTTAATCTGCTAACCCGGGATGGAGGGCGCAAGTCCATCCACATATGATTTCCGGTTGGTCATATGTTTGTTGATCACATTTGTTTGATGCATACACTTGCTTGAATAATCACTTGTTTGAATGATTTGTATTTAATTGTGTTATGGAAGTTATTACTCACTAAGCTAGTTAGCTTACGCCCCCATAGTTTTTATCTATTGCAGCACGAGTTTATATGGCTTAGGCCGAGGCAAGCCACAGCACAGGTACCGGAGATAGGAGTTTCCCGTAGAAGTTTAATCCATTCTTTTGTATAGACTTCCATTGGAAACTAAGGACTCTGGATGACTGTAATGGACTTGTTATTATTTTGCGGGGGAATGCCCCTTAGATTTTGTAAACTATAATTATGCGTTTTGATTTATTATCTATGGCTAATGAATGCCACATTAAACTGTTTAACTCCATTTGTTGAAGTATTCTATTGTCGTAAAGGAACGCTTTACATCTACTTAAGACTCCCGAAGGGCTCGGGTAGGGAACTCGAGAGTCTTATTTAGTATGTGGCGGGTGTTACGTTTAGGATACCCTACGGGGCGTGACAGTTTAAGTTGGTATCAGAGCACTAGGTTATAAAGCAAGACAATAGGATTAAAAGAAACCGGACTTAGAAATTAACTAATAGGTTAAATGGAGTTAAAAACGTTTTCTTGCTAAGTCTGATTAGGAGTGTTGTATTATGTAGGTCTCCTTGGGTGAGACCAGGGAGCGGGCCAGGAACTTCACAAAGAGAAATGATGAGACGATGGTGGAATATAGGTTGAGGTTAAGAGAGTTGTGTGAAGATTTTGCCTTAGCCAGACATCCCCGGACTATAGGGGAAATGTACAAATTGTGGAAGGATGGATTGAGATATACCAGATGGGCTGCGGTAGTGGATCGATTGAGGTATGATCCCATGGGAAGGAGGAGCTGGACAAAATTGGAGACAATTTATACTCTAGAGAGGATCATGGTTGATTATGGGCGTGAGCCCATGACTAGAGAAGCTACATTTATTTTGAAGGGTGGAGGAAACCGAACCCCTCCAGATTTTAGAGTATGGATTCCCATAGGGCCTTTATATGTGTATGCCCATGATAATTTGTATGATCACCCTGACTGGAATTTAGCAGATGCATGGAATCATATCACTTGGCATGCGATTTACTTAGATATTCTCCCACCCCGAGTGATAGCTCCACCTCCAGCTATTGATATAGGCATGCAATTGAATGGGGCGCCTGTGATTGGAGAGGATGAAGAAGAAGAAGAAGAGGAAGAGGACCCTGAGGAGGATCCTAACTGGGAAGAAAATGTAGTTCCTAGAACCCCTACCCCACCTGCCGAGCCGGAAGCTGAAGTGAATCCGGAACCCAACCCGATTGTATGGGATTTTAATCGGGAGCTGGAGATACCTGATAGTGGTAGGGTGGAACCCGAGTTTGACCCCTTAATGTGGAGAGATGTTTATGTAGAAGGTGAAAATCCCCCTGTACTTGATATGGTAGTAGCTGAGCCTGTAGCCCCCGAGCCTATGGAGATAGAAGGCATGGGTGGAGAGCCAGTGAGAGAGAATGAGATAATAGAGACTCAGGTGAGTGAGCCAGGTTAGAGGTGAGGAGAACGATGTAAGCCCGAGGGAAGGGCAAGGTACTGAGGAAGAGGAGGAAAGTGAAGACCCGGAACCCTTAGTCCGACCTACTAGGAAACGGAGGATGACTACGAGGGAATACCTTAGTTTGTTCATCCGACGGGACGACGGTGGTTCTACCAGCAGGAGACGACCTCCTAGCTCGACCCCCGATGACTCTAGTGATGAGTAGAGACCGGGATGATAGCTAACCCATGAAGTCCAAGAGGAGTCCTGATTTTCTTATTTTGTAGTAGGCAATGCGGGATGCCAATTTGCCTTAGGATTTCAGGATAGTTAGTACTTTATTTGTTTCTTTTCCCTGTATTTGTCATGTTTTCGGAAATAGGAAAATTGTTAGAATCGGAATTGGAACTTAGCTAGCCAAATTTTGGGAACAAAAATCTTGATGTAATATTTGTATGGCTCGCTAAAGTAATGAAAAGATCGTGTTTATTTCAAAGGAAAGGAGTTGAGAAAAGCATGCATGATAGTCACAATACATAAAGAACATTAACCGCATATAGATTGCATGAGCATTCATTCATTCACATTATTGTTATGAAATGTCAACTTGTTACTCTATGTGTGAATTCTTATATTCTCCTTGTGATTATATGAATTTATGAAACTCTGTTTCCTTCTAAATTGATTTCTGAATTTTCGCAATTTTCAAAACCTTGTTAACAAACCTAGTCCTTTTTGGAATCTGAAACCTCCTAAGAATACTAAAAATTCATTAAATAATGTGTAAACAGACGGAACCGACGAATTCGGAATCGGGAACAAGGGTCTAACTCGAACGAGCCGATCAGCCGGCTATGCCACCACCTAACCCCCAAGGGGCTGCACCCCAAAATCAACAGGGTGATGTGCTAAATGCGATTGGACAATTGGCCAATCTTCTGAACACCTTCATTCAAAATCAGAATCCAGTTCAGAACCCCCACCCTGGGCAAAGTGCTCGGGATTCGGCCCCACATCCCCCACCCGCAGATCATCGGGAAATGACTGCAGAGGCACCGCTCCACAAGAGGAGCATTCCTATAATGTGCCGTTGCCGCCACCCCCGCCATACAGGAGACCCCACCGAAGCTCCTTACCGGACTTTATTAAGAGCAACCGGTATTTTGATGGGGCATTCGGCAAACCGGATGAAGCCGAGGACTGGTTGGCTCAAGTTGAGCGTTCTTTTGCTGCATACGAGATTCCACCTTACCTGCAGTTGGAATATGGAACATATATGCTGAGGTACAATGCGCGGGTCTGGTGGGACTCCAAGAGAAGAAACCTGACTGCCCGGCCACTTGGGAAACCTTTCGCCGGGAATTTCTGAACAATTATTTTCCCTCCAGCTTGAGGGTGAAATATAGTGCTGATTTCCTCCATGTAAAGCAAAAGGGGAGGACAGTAGAGCAATATGAAACCGAGTTCGTTCACTTGCTGCAGTATGCCCCTGAGTCTTTCAGGGATAGTGAAGAATTAAAGAAGCAGGTATTTCTGGGAGGCTTAGATGAGGAACTGCGGATCAAGTTGGAAGAGTTTGGAGTCAGGACATATCCTGAAATGGTAGAGAAGGCCCGGGTGATTGAAGGGGCCAGAAAAAGGAAGTACCAGGAGCCTGAAAAGAGGGTATTTGGAAAGAGGCCATTCGACGCCTCGAGTTCAGGATTCAAAGGAAAGAGGTACAGACCGTACCAAGGATTCAAGGATGAGTCCACAGCAAACCGACCCAGTTCAAGGCCAATGTCACATGTTGGAAATGTAAGGGAGCACACGCTCCTAGGCAGTGCCAGTTGTGAAAAACAAATGCTATTTCTGTGGCGACGCTGGCCACATGGTCTACACGTGCCCAAAGAAGCTGGCTGTGACTTGCTTTATTTGCAAGGAGAAGGGACATCTAGCCTCTGAATGTTCCCAGCGGAAAAGCGTGGCCGCTCGACCCTATGGAGCTCCAAGTAATACCAACCCTATGAGGTCGGGTAACAAAAGTGGGAGCCGAGCAGCTTCAGCAATGCATGGGATGAGGTTATATAACTTCGAAGGCCAGTGGATGGTCGAGGAAGATGAGGAGGAGGATGTAGAATTGGCAGCTTTGGATCAAAGCGAAGGCGCTGATAGCGGCCTGGTGACAGGTTAGTAACAGAAACCCTCTCTAGCTGAAATTTAAGTTACAAATTTAAATTGTTGCCTGAATGAAATTGAATATGATATGGGAAAGCTGGAAGTAGGAACCCTGTGTAGATAACCTTAAGGATGTTGTAGGGATCAATTGTGATGGATATTTGTTGACCTCAGGACACATACGGGTGAATGGCGTGGAAGCTTACGTTTTATTTGACACGGGAGCGACTCATTCGTTCGTCACCAATAGTTTGGCTAACCAATTGGGATTACCTATAGCCACAACTACGGTTAGTCTACGGATTAAGACCCCCACAGGAAGTGTTGTATCAACCCGAGAATTGGTGAAGGATTGTCCGTTGGAAGTTCATGGACACAACTCCAAAAGTGATTTGATAATGTTGGAGATGAATAAATACGAAGTTATCCTCGGAATGAGTTGGCTAAGCAAGGTAAAAGCGATAGTGGATTGCCAAAAGAAAACAGTGAGTTTCTATGATCAATTGGGAGAAAAAGTAGAATTTGTGGGAGAAACCCTAGTTCCGAGAAGGTTTGGTGTAAACTCGTTTGAGCTAATGATGGAGGATGAAGAGATAATACCGATTGAAGGTGTCTTAGATGAAGAGGGAACCCGTGAGGAAAAGGATATACCGGTGGTGAATGAGTATTTGGATGTGTTTCCTGAGATCCTACCGGGATTACCACCAAAAAGAGAAATTGATTTTGAGATCGTTTTGGCTCCAAACACCGAGAATCCAAAGCACCATACCGGATGGCACCGGCTGAGTTGAAAGAGTAAAGACACAGTTGCAAGAACTTCTGGATCAAAAGTTTATAAGACCGAGTGTATCGCCATGGGGCGCACCCGTTTTGTTTGTAAAGAAGAAGATGGATCGATGAGATTGTGTATCGACTATCGGGTTGAATAAAGTGACTGTCAAGAATCGGTATCCCTTGCCAAGAATTGATGATTTGTTTGATCAATTGCAAGGGGCTTGTGTGTTCTCACGCATTGATTTGCGTTCGGGATATCATCAATTGAGGATTAAGCCTGAGGATGTACCCAAGACGGCTTTTCGTACCGTTATGGACACTACGAGTTCCTGGTAATGTCATTTGGACTGACTAATGCACCAGCTGCATTTATGGATCTGATGAACAGAGTCTATAAGCCACTTTTGGATAAATGTGTGATAGTCTTCATAGACGACATACTCATATATTCGAAGACCAGGGAACAACACGAGGAACATCTTCGTTTAGCATTGCAAACCTTACGGGATAATAAGCTGTACGCCAAGCTGTCCAAGTGTGACTTTTGGTTGACAGGATATCATTTCTTGGACATGTAGTAACCGGTGATGGGATATCAGTTGACCCCGAAAAGATCAAGGCTGTAGTGGATTGGAAACCACCGCAAACGTTACCGAAGTAAGGAGTTTCTTGGGATTAGCTGGCTACTATCGCAAGTTTGTGAAGGATTTCTCTAAGATAGCCAAGCCACTGACTCAATTAACTCAAAAGAATGAGAAATTCGTTTGGACGGACAAGAGGGAACAGAACTTTCAGGAATTGAAGCGACGATTGGTTTCGGCACCGATTCTAGTTTTACCAGACCCAGAAAAGCCCTACACGGTACATAGTGACGCCTCAAGGAATGGCCTTGGATGCGTCCTGATGCAAGAGGGAAGGTTATTGCATATGCTTCTCGGCAATTGAGACCGCATGAACAGAATTACCCTACGCATGATTTGGAGCTAGCTGCCGTTGTCTTCGCTTTGAAGTTATGGAGACATTATCTGTATGGACAAAGGTGTGAGATATACAGATCATAAGAGTCTTAAATACCTGTTCACCAGAAGGAGCTAAACATGAGACAAAGGAGGTGGCTAGAATTAATAAAGGATTATGATCTGGGAATAAATTACTGTCCAGGGAAAGTGAATGCAGTCGCGGATGCCCTAAGTCGGAAAAATCACGGGAAGTAGCCGCCTTGATCACAAGTCAAAAATTTGATTAAGGAATTTGAGAAGCTAAGGATTGAGTTCATAGACCAAAGCGCTGAGTTGAGATATCCAATCTGGTACTGGAACCGACCCTCATAGAGAGGATCAAAGAAGCCCAAAGGTATGACGAGGTGATACAAAAGATAAAAAGGGAAGTCCAGGTAGGAAAGTACCTTGACTTTGCCATAGATGATGAGGACGTGGTCAGAATGAAGGGGACTGTGTGTGCCAGAGGATGAGGAGTTGAGGAAGGAAATAATGAGTGAGCTCATAACTCCGGATATACCATGCATCCGGGAGGCACCAAAATGTATCAAGATTTGAAAAGCCGCTATTGGTGGAATGGCATGAAGCGAGATGTGGCAGATTATGTGATGAAGTGTCCAGTATGCCAACAGGTGAAAGTAGAGCACCAGAGACCGGGCGGATTGCTAAAGCCCTTACCCATTCCGAATGGAAGTGGGATCAGATATCCATGGATTTTGTGTGTGGTTTTCCCAAGACTCCATCTGGTTGTGATGCAATATGGGTATAGTGGACCGAATTGACTAAGTCGCGCATTTCTTACCCATAAAATGACCTACTCAATGGAAAGATTAGCCAAGATCTATATCAGAGAGATCGTAAGATTACATGGCATACCTGCAGGGATTATCTCCGATAGAGACCCGAGATTCGTGTCCAAGTTTTGGACAAGCTTGCAAAAGAGCTTGGGCACCAAATTACACTTTAGCACGGCTTATCACCCTCAGACCGATGGACAGTTGAGCGACGATCCAAACCCTAGAAACATGCTGAGAGCGTGTGCCTTGGAATTAAAGGGAATTGGGATAGCCATGTACACCTAATCGAGTTTGCCTACAATAACAGCTATCACTCACCACCAGATGCCACCATGAAGCTTTGTATGGACGACGTTGTAGATCCCCCTTGTTTTGGGATGAAGTGGAAAAGGTAGCAATTGGGCCGGAATTGGTACAAGAAGCCGCGGATAAGTGAGGTTGATTCAGCGGAAAATGAAAGAAGCACAGGACCGGCAAAAGAGCTGGGCAGATTTGAAAAGAAGAGAACTTGAGTTTAAGGTGGGTGATCACGTGTACCTAAAAAAATCCATTAAAAGTATTAAGAGGATGCGTACACAAGGGAAGTTAAGCCCAAGATACATTGGACCTTTTGAAATATTGGAAAGAGTCGGAGATCTGGCGTATTGGCTAGCCCTGCCACCAAATTTGTCCGGGATCCATAATGTATTCCATGTGTCAGTGTTGAGGAGTGGCCGACCCGGAAAGGATTCTGGAGTTGGAACCAATTCAGCTAAAGGAGAACCTAACATATGAGGAACACCCAGTGAAGATATTGGATAAGAAAACTCAAAGGCTACGAAGCAAGGACATCCACTATGTTAAAGTGTTATGGAGGAATCATGCCTTTGAGGAAGCAACCTGGGAAGCTGAAGAGGAAATCCGGAAGTACCCCGAGATATTTGAAAGACAAGGTACGTCAGTTCCGTTTTGAGGACAAAACTTTATTTAAGGTGGGGAGGTTGTAAACCCCGGTATTCTCAGTAGCTAGGAAACCCCGGGAGTTGGAAGCGAAACCCTAATCCGATCCAGGTTGAGTTCAGTGAGAGAAGCCTAGGAACCCTAAATCCGGCTTTCCTTCGGTTTCATAATAAAGGAAATTTTATAAAGTAAATGAAGTTGAATTATTGTTTTAAAGTACATTTCAAACCCTGAAAGTTTTTAAATTCGGGAATTTTTCAATTCCGAGCCTTCCCGAGCTCAATTACGAAAAGCGTGCCCAGACCACGGATTCAGAAAATATTCCGGAATATTCATTAGAATCATAATTTTATAAGGATTCCAAAAATATCAATTTCGTAATTTTTCGAGCTATAAATATTACAGTTATAGCTTTTCCGTGTTTTCGGAACAACCGGTAAAGTAGATGTCTTGTCTACTATTCACAAGTACAACCTACACTACACACTACGCATATCCTATTCTTACATCCTTACAACTACTCATTTCAAGTTTCTTTTCTAAGAAATTTTGTCTCTTAAATAATTATCACATTTATTACATTTTAATTTACTAAATTACAAAAATCAAATATTAAAACACACACACACACACATGAAGTGTCCCCCCCCCCCCCCCCCCCCCCCCCCCCCCCCCCCTTCCTAGTTTCCCTCTCAATTAAATTATTTTTTTTACTTCATTTTATTTAACTAAACCCTAATTCACTTAATATATACTAAATGTTCTCTCTCTCTCTTCATTTTCTTCTTGTTTCAAATTTGTAAAAGAACAAAAACCCTCTCTTTTCTCTTTAGTGGTGCCGTGAGCCCCTCTCCCCCATTCCCTCACAACTTCAACTTGTTTTCTTCTCTTTTCCACTTCAAGACTCCTTTGGTATGTTGATTTTAGACCTTGTTCTTCCTAGATCTTGTAATGGCAAGACTATATCTTGTGTGTTTTCTCATTTAATCCCCATGATGCTCTTGCTAGGGACATGAAAACACATGAACAAGAATATCAAGCCATCACAAGACATGGATCTAATGTTTAGATTGTTTATGTTAAGATCTCATCTTGTTCATGCATGTAAAGTAAAGATCTTGCATATATATTGTTATTCATGCCATGAGATCCATGATTCATGCATTATATTTAGTAGATCTAAGGTTTAGACATCCACAACTTCATGTACATGTATGATCATAGAGCTATTTTTATTTCCATGCATTTATGATCATAAAAATGTAGTCTTGTATATGTATAGAGGTGTTAGATAGTAGAACTTCACATGTAGGAAGCAAGAACGTTGAAAAAGGAAAGGTTTTGTTGAATATGCAATGTTGAAAATTCGGATGAAATGGAAACCCTACCTTAAAAGCCACCAAAATCATTTTTTGTCTCATATTTCACAAGAAAAATGAAGGGTATATGTGATAGATATCTTGAAAGAATGATTTTTATAAGCTTGGATGAGTTTAGGCATGATAGGAATGTAAAACAAGTAGTGGAGTTAGAATGAAAAATGTTGATATGTTGATCAATGGTTAAATTCGTAACTTAGGTTCATGCCTACAAGGACACTTGGTATTTAAGTCTAAATTGGATGTTTTATAAGCTAAATGAGGTCCTTAGATAATATATATATTGGAGCTTCACTTTTTAATGCATTAGACAAGTTTTTCCTAAGAAAAATGCAAGAAAATGAAATTTGGAAAATTCGGATTTTTACAAAAAGCTTGTTTAAAAACATGATTACCAAATGAAAAATGGGAATTTTTATGCATGAATGAAGGCCATGGTTAATATAGACTTTGAGAACTTATTTTTATTTAGATAGCAAGTAAAATTACAAGATTAAAAATCAAGGAAACCCTAAGGAGTGTAAAGTGGAAGAATAGCTTCTTAAGAAATAACCTTTATGGAATTTTCTAACACTTAGGAATTCATAAGAGTTTATTATCACAAAATCATCATGTCTATGCATATATTGAGTTCATTGCATGGCATTCATGTTAGTAATTCATTCCTATACCATTCATGCATGAATCATCAACTAGGAATATTTCTTATCAAAAGCAAAGCAAATTTTTGGAATTGAGAAATGGCAGAACAGAACTGATCCCACTGTTCCGTGACCTTACCATTTTCAAAACTTGAAAATAATTAAATAGATAGATCTTTCGAAGTAGATAGAGATCGATATAAAATTTGCGAAATTCCGAGTTAAAATGACCAAGTTATGGCCGTTTTAAGTCGGAATTTCCGCAAATAGCGAGAAATCCGAATTCATCTAGTTTAGATGTATAGTTTGATTTGGTTACATAATGAGAATCTCATTAGGATTATTCTTGCTTGGTAGGTGATCCCGAGCAGGACGACACCCTACCTCCCGACTACTACTATTAGAAAGACCGGCGTCCAATGGCCGAGTGAGTTTTACTTCCACTCTCAATTAACGAATGTGATTGTAATGTAGGGGCACTAGTGGTATAGGCAAAGATAAAAAGGAATTGTATATGCATGATGGGGTATATGGGAATTGTATATGTTGTCTACTGTTGATATGTGAAATGAAACTTAAGGAATATCGAAACTGGGTGTTAAGCTATTGACTGATTAGCTAGTATCTTATGATGAATGTCTGCGAATACTTGTTGGTCACCTAAAAGAATTGAATTAATGAATATCCGACTTCAATGGTAACTTGGATTCATTCATATCACGATGGGGTTGGAGCATTCGCATTGGTTGGTTTTTCGTGATCCATAAAACGAATATGTTGGTTAATCGTGATCCATAAAACGAATTGTTGGTTAATCGTGATCCATAAAACAAAATATTGTTAGTTGACCGTGAGCTTAAACGGGGTCGTACCACAGGATTCATTAATCTGCTAACCTGGGATGGAGGGCACAAGTCCATCCACATATGATTTCCGGTTTGTCATATGTTTGTTGATCACATTTGTTTGATGCATCCACTTGCTCAAATAATCACTAGTTTGAATGATTTGTATTTAATTGTGTTATGGAAGTTATTACTCACTAAGCTAGTTAGCTTACGCCCCTATAGTTTTTATCTATTGCAGCACGAGTTTATATGGCTTAGGCCGAGGCAAGCCACAGCACAGGTACCGGAGATAGGAGTTTCCCGTAGAAGTTTAATCCATTTCTTTTGTATAGACTTCCATTGGAAACTAAGGACTCTGGATGACTGTAATGGACTTATTATTATTTTGCGGGGGAATGCCCCTCAGATTTTGTAAACGATAATTATGTGTTTTGATTTATTATCTATGGCTAGTGAATGCCACATTAAACTATTAACTCCATTTGTTGAAGTATTCTATTGTCGTAAAGGAACGCTTTACATCTACTTAAGACTCCCGAAGGGCTCGGGTAGGGAACTCGAGAGTTTTATTTAGTATGTGGCGGGCTGTTACGTTTAGGATACCCTACGGGGCGTGACATTACTAGATGAAGAATATCCTAAAAATATTCCTATATCTGATTTAGCATCAAATTTTTCTAGATATTCTTTTCCATTTATTAAGATATAACACTTTGTGCCAAAGGGATAAAAATAAGAAATGTTTGGTCTTTTTCCTTTCCATATCTCATAGGAGGTTTTCTTTATGATTGGTCTAATAAAAATTTTGTTTGAAATATAGCAAGCGGCATTGACAGCTTCGGCCTAAAAATATTTTGGCAAATTATTTTCACACAACATGGTTCTAGTCACTTCTATTATTGTTCTATTCTTTCTTTCGGCTACATCATTCTATTATGGGGTTCTAGGTGCTGAAAAAGTGTGTTCAATACCATATTTTTCACAAAAATTATTCATTTCAAGATTTTCAAACTCTCCGCCATGATCACTTCTTATTAAAGCTATATTAAGACCTTTTTCATTTTGGACTTTCTTACAAAATCTAAAAAACACATCATTGGTTTCGTCCTTAGAGGCAAGCAAGAAAGTCTATGAAAATCTAGAGAAGTCATCAACAATAACCAAAGTATATCTTTTTCCTCCTAAACTCAAAGTCTGAGTAAGACCAAAAAGATCCATATGTAACAATTGCAATGGTTTAGAAGAGAAAACTACATCCTTAGCCTTAAAAAAAGTCTTAGTTCGCCTTCCTTGTTGACATGCTTGAAAAATCTTGTCATTTTGAAAATTTAAACTTGGTAAACCTTTGACAAGATTTTTCTTTACAAGTTTTGAAATTAATTTTTATGTTAGCATGTCCCAATTTTCTATGCCATAACCAACTATTGTCATTTTAAGAACATAGACATGTTTGACTGGATGATTTAAAATCATCTAAATTAATCTTGTTAATATTTTTATGTCTACATCCTTCAAAGCATACTTGGTTATTATCAATTCTTTCTATAGTACATCTTTTAGCATAAAATGTTACTTTAAAACTATTATCACAAAGTTGACTTATACTAAGCAGATTATGTTTTAGATTATCTACCAATAACGCATTATTAATAATAAGACCTTTACTAAGGATAATGCTACCTTTACCCAAAACAGTCGATTTTCTATCATCACCAAAGGTAACACCCCCTTGATCCATCAAGTCTAGCTTTGAAAATTTTGAAGCAACTCCGGTCATATGCCTAGAGCATCTGCTGTCTAAGTACCATTTGTTGCGGTCACTTGAGGATACCTGCAAAGCAAGTTATTATTTCTTTGGTACCCATTTCTGTTTGGGTCATCTTGGGTTAGAAATAGATAAAACTACTTTCTTAGTCACCCAAACATACTTGCTTTTATGACTCGAGAGCAAAGCCTTCCTTATTGCATACAAGTGTGCAATATGGCCAGACTTGCCACAATAATTACACGTGCCATAAGTAGCTTTTACAAACCAAGTCTTATGAGACCTATAATTCCTGTGCTTATCATAGCCAATTCCATGTTTATTAGGATCAGATTTTTGCTCACCAAGGAGAGTATTTAAATTTTTCTCTCCTTGTGTGAATTTAGCTATGACAGCTTTCAAATCATCTAAGCTAGATTTCATATTTATATTTTCTATTCTTAGCTCATCTAGCTCTTTTACAAGTTCATTGTTATTGAAGTTGTTGCTAGTAGATGCAGGTTTATTATCAGCTTTTATAGTTTTAATTTCTACATATAAAAGATCATTTTCAATTTTTAATTTATCATTTTGTTTAACCTGAATTTTATTTTCTATTTTTAGTTTCCTATTTTTATTTCTAATTTCATTAATTTTTATATTCATGCTCCTAAGATTTTCATGCAAGCTGTCTTTTTCAGAAGCTAGAGCTGTTATTATTTCGTTTTTTTTCTTCATTTTCAATTTTAAGCTCATTAATTTCATCTTGCAATTCTTCTAATCTAACTAAAGCATTTTGCATCAGATTTTTAAGTTGTTTATTATCTTCTTCAGATTTTTTAAGCTTTTTATACAGGCCAAGCAATTCATCATTAGAGTAGGA
Source organism: Combretum micranthum (assembly GCA_024138025.1). Classification (NCBI taxonomy): domain Eukaryota; kingdom Viridiplantae; phylum Streptophyta; class Magnoliopsida; order Myrtales; family Combretaceae; genus Combretum; species Combretum micranthum. The sequence goes on along the minus strand of JAMXBD010002758.1, from coordinate 38,580 downwards.
AGTTGAAGGATTGTTTACCTCATCGTGGATTGCCATGAAGCATAACTCTTCTTCATCAAAATCTAATGACTCTTCATCACTCCAAGTAGCAATAAGTGCTTTCCTCTTGGATTTTTTTTTGTGCTTTCTTGAGGAGAGAGCAGTTTGGTTGGATGTGTCTTAGTTTATGTCACTTATAGTACACAACATCCTTCCTTTCCTTTCTAAACTTTGAGGAGTTGCCAGCCTTCATAAATTTGTTGAAATTCTTTGCAAACAACAGAACATCCTCATTTATCTCCTCCTTATCAAAATTATTGTCGGTTGCCTTCAGAGTAATAGCCTTCTTTTGGGATTCTTCACTTTGATTCTTAATGAGCTCATGAGTCTTGAGTGAACCAAGCAGCTCTTCTTTTGTCAGTGTGCTACGATCCCTAGCTTCCTCTATTGCTGTCCGTTTTGCTTCCAATTCCTTTGGCAATGATCTGAGCAATTTTGGATTTATTTCAACATTAGTAAAGCTCTTACCTAAAACACTCAAAGGATTAACGATATTAATGAATCTATCATTCATTGGATCAATTGTTTCACCAGGCAGCATCTTAAAACTTTCAAATTGACCAACCAACAAGCTTATTTTAGTGTCTTTGATCCTTGAAGTTCCTTCATAAGTTACTTCAAGTTCATCCTAGATTTCTTTAGTAGATTTACAAGTATAAACTCTATTGAAATCACTTTCATTCAATCCACAATGAAGAATAATCATGACAGCTTCATTATAATCCAGTTTTTTCCAATCATCTTCTGAATATTGATCTTCATTTTTATTTTCAATTGTAAAAGGTCCTTTTCAACTACTCTCCATATTAATCTATGTTGAGCTTTTAAAAATATATTCATTCTACACTTCCAATAAAGGTAATTACCCCCATTAAGAAGCGGTGGCCTATTTATAGCCTGACCTTCCAAGAATCTTAGTCTATTAGAAGCCATGATCTTTTCTCTTTTACGTTTAAGCAATCAACCACAAGAGACCAGACTCTGATACCAATTGTTAAAAATAATACACAAAGAATACTTAAGAGGGGGGATGAATTAAGTATTACAAAGTTTTTCAGTTTTATCAAACCAAATTAATTAACTAAGATAAGACAATAGTTAACTTAAACAAACAAATGTAGTGGAATAAACTAATTAATACTGATTAACAAATAAGCAGAGATAAAGATGTGCATAGAGAGAGAAAGAGAAGCAACAAAAGGATTTAACATGGAGCTCGGCCCATTACCTACTCTCCACGGTGCAAATGCCTCAAAGAGGACTTTTACCACTATATTGATCATTTCAAAATCAATACACCTCTTAGATGATAAATTACAACAAAGCCTATCATAATAGGACTTTTACAATTGCCTTTCATAAAGGACTTCCACTTGATAAATTAAGTGTTATGCTGGTAATACACAAACAGACTTCTTTTTTCCTTCCACGAAGGACTTCTTGTCTAATCGCAATTAAGACGATGCTGGTAACTCAAGACCAGACTTCAAATGCCCCCCATTGAGGACTTCTCTTTGCCTCTACGAGGACTTCTTTTACAAATGCCTCTTTTGAGGACTTTTTTATAAACAGCTTTTATATGAGCAGATTTACAAACTGAAAAGCTCTTAAAAAAATATACAAATTTCCTTTACAAAGAAACACTCCTCCTTGAACAGATTTACAGCAGACAATACTATAGGAATTTTGTAAATTCTTTTTACAAATTGAGCTCTTTAAACGAGCAAATAAACAACTTGTAAATCTTAAATAGTACTAAAAAAACTCTTGTTTAGAGTGTATCAGCAAATTTCAAAACAGAGCACTAATTATTCTCCTAAAAAAATTTACAAATTAACGAGAACGAGAATAAAAACACAAGTAAAAAAAAAAACTTTAGAGAACGTTGTTTTCGTTTTTATTATGCGTTCAAAAAATTCTAATATATTTTATTCTCTTTTGAAGAGAAGAGAAAATTTCTATTTATAGCTCTTGATAAGAAATTTGCCTGTTATCAAAAAGTTTCTGATAACCTATACTTATGTTTAATGTACTTAATGTTTTAATAACGTGTAAAAGTTCAAAAGCTTTGAAAGAGAATTAAATGTGTCTGACACATGCATTAAATGCATTCAAATAGCTCTTTTCTTTTTTCCTTTTACTTAAATTATTATATTATTAAATAATAAACAATTAAAAAAAACTTTTACTGTCATGCTTAAGAACAAGTCGAACCCAAAAAAATATTATTTTTTTTATTTTTTATAAAAAAAAAAGCCAAAGGCAAACTTTTTGAAGGTGAGGTCTGAGATATGAGGTATGAGGTCGAAGCCTAAACTTCAGCCCTTGACTTTATAAATTTTGCCTAAAACTCGAGCCCTTGACTTTATGAGTTTTTCCCAAAACTTAGTCTTTTGTCTTTATCTGATGAATAGTGACTCCACCTTTCTTCCACTAGGCTTGATAGTTTTGTCTTGACTTTTCTTCAACTTTTTAAACTGTTAAAACTTAAACAACAGCAGAACAAATAAAAAGCATATATATATAATATTTAAAGTATTTAAATAATTAATGATATTTAAATAATTAATTGTGTAATAATTATTCTCATCAAAATCATTCGTGAACATAAAGTTCAACACTTAGTCTCTTACAAGGCTTAGGTCGCAAGGTCTAAATGACCAGGCTACTTATGATTAGCACCCGTTTCCTAAAAGTTGTAAAAAGCATGTTCCTAAAGAGAGAAAGAAGAAAAGAAACAAGATAAATGAATCTTAAAACTTATCTATTAAATGCGAAAGATAGAATAGTTTTCACTAGCTTTGTGGCTAGGGTAATTTAAAACAGAATTCCTACTAAATACTACAAATTGGTAAATGTTCCTAGACATGAAAACCATCGATCAATATGGCCTCCTAAATCTCGATAGTTGAACAACACCGAACATCTTAAGTAAAGAAAGTCTAAGCAAGATAAGATGATCAGGGAGTTGTTAATTGCATAATAAAGGGAGCAAACTGACCCTCTTTCCTTCGTCCAACTACACTACGCATTCTAAGAAGAGGAACTTCAAACAAAATGGGACGATCATGAAAATACTGACGACCAAGCCTTTTCTAGAATAAGGAGCAATTCAATTGCCCTTCTTTTGCTAACTCCATCCCAATTGTCTAAATTCTCCTCGCATCCAAGCCAAGGTAGAAACCCACGCAAATCTCCCTTTGACTTTATTTTAAAAAGCTAAAAGACGAAGATTTGAAACCCTCAGAGGAATAGCGGATTACCTATCCAATTTGAGCACTAATGCTCTTCCCCTACCATTAAGGATTTCATATAATTGGAAATAACGATACCCGCATCCTCTATTACACACCACAATGCAAGAAAAGAGATATCACTACCATGGACAAACAAGATTTACTTTAAACAAAAGTCCTTCAAGAAAGTTCAAATCATCTAACAAGGAAACGGAGCAATACGATACCAAAAACTTGATCTCTCTAACCATACTTGAGGGTGAAACTCCATAAGAACCTGTAAAACTAGAAAGACACCCATTAATGAAAGAAAGTTTTAAAAATAAAACAAGTAGAGAAAATTGTTGGTGTTATGATGGAGAAAGGCACACTGCTATTTATAGGCTAAAATCTAAAGAAATAATGATGGAGATTCCTCATAATATCTCAAGAATGTCAACAGACACTCAACCCCAATCGTTCAATTGATACAATAACAATTCAGTGATCCATAAGGAATAATCATTAATATAGATATGGCATAAATTTTAGGATAACGACGCAAAGGGTCATGTCAAAGACAAGATACGAGAAATAAATGACAAAGTATAGAGTAACAATAAAGAAGAAATATATATATATATATATATATTCATTAAAGGGGGGACCATTACATCAAATGATTGAAATCGTGATTGAAAAGAAAAAAAATGAACATTAAGGCAAAAGAATAAACATCACCCTCTCATCAGCTCCTCGCTCAGCTCCTCCATAAATCGATCAATTTGGGAAGCAAGTAACCCTTTGCTTGCTACTGCACTTGTCGAGCTAATCAAGGGAACCCCTACATCAAGTAACCTCAACCCCTTGTTGCCCCAATAAGAGGGACTTCCTCAACCTTAGGTTAATAAACTCAATCTACAGAATCAGCACTAGGGACTGATCTGAGTGGTGGTTCCCATCAAGGTTTTGAGCCAGTTGCCCCCTTACAAACCTCGTCCTCTTCTTCCTCAGCATCCTCTTCTTCCTTCAACACTACAGCTTCGACTGGAAGACAGGAATGGAAGTTAGCCTACAGAACTGTGTTGCATAAATAATGACCATAGATGTAGTAGGTAATCTCGCTGAAGGCTCCCTTCTTAATTTCTAATTTTCGCTTTGCCTAGGCCTCACCATTGAAATAATCTCAAAGGTATAGCTCAATTGACATTAACCAAGAGTAGCAACTTCAGCCTCGAGAGCTCTAACACACTCAGTCAATTCACTATGCTCTCTCTAAACCTTATGTAGGTCTTCATAAGACTTCTCTAAGTTTAGCTTAGCCTTAACAATTGAATCTTAGAACCCATCCCTTTGTAACATCAGTTGTGCCTCACGGGAATGAAAACCAAACCAATTGTCTGCCAACTCCCTTCGATTATCCTCCAATAATTGCTACAGTTAATTATTTTTCAGCACAAAGCTCTTGATTATCCTGACAGAGATTGTGGCTTTCTTCGTCTATCATGCCCCGAAGGGTACCCTAAACGTGACAGTCCGCCGTACACAATATTAATTCCTAAGAATAACCACCTCAGTCACGCGAAAACTTTCATACTATGTACAAGGCATCTAACACATGGAAGAGGCACATCGGAGTGATACATTTGATGTTGATACAACATGAGTAACAATGTAAAAGAAATTCAATTCACTATTACGAGGCAATTCACAGAACCTAGCTAATATCTTCAATCATCCTTACTTCCTGCCAAAATCCCGAATTCATATTCAGCTCCAACCATCTCGGTCGCCACTTAGCATTCTTGAGATAACCTGTTCATTCAAACATCTATTGGGGTACAAGCTATACTAGCTTAGTGAGAATTCCCTTAATTCCGTACTATAACAAGAAAGTTATAAATCATTCATATGCTATGCATGAACAAACACATGAATAGACAATTATGTATGGGTATCTGGAACCCATACACAGAATGGATTTACACTCTCCGTATCTTGGGTTAGGGATGGTATTGAAAGTCTACACGACCGCTGCTAATCCCCGAGCCCTCGGCTCATAGCACTCGACTCAGCTAGGCACACACATGGAATGCATCCTCGATGCGCCTTAGTTCTCTATGAATGAGCTTTGATACCAGGTCTTATTATCCAAACGAGTCCTCGTACCATACCAATCGACCTGCGTAGGAGTAGCACGCTACCAAATGCAACATGTCCGATGCGATGCATGACCAATTTAATTTTTTCTTATGTTAAAATATTTATACATTCTTTAGAGTGACCAACCAATATCATACATATAACAGAAGTAAATATGAACAGTGCAGTTATCCAATCGAATCATGGTTTCGATTTGCTTTAGTATTCTTTGGCATACATACATTAAAGTTTCATCATCTATCCCATCCCCATTCATATCGATTTTTATCTTGTTTCTATAAGTCTAATGCAACTAGCTACAAGCACAAACAAGGTAACAAAATAAGAAAAAGACTCACTCAGCCATTGGATCACCAGTCTCTTAGTAAAAGCAATCCGGTGGTAAGGAATCGTCGATTTCGAGGTCACCTAAAAAGGAAGAAATACCCTAATAAGTATTTCATCACTTAACTAAATCAAACTATCTCATACAAACATCAAATTCATAATTATCGTCTTAAGCGGGAATTCCCACTTAAAACGGCCATAACTTAGTCGTTTTACTCGGAACTTAGCAAATTATATAGTGATTTCTATCTACCTCAAAAGATCTATCTAATTCTAATATTATATTTAAGTTTTGAAAACTGTGAAGCTTCGAAAATGTCAAGCCCCAAAGGATACCCAAAACGCGATAGTCCACCACACTTAATATTTAAACTTAAATATAACATCCTTAGTCGTCCCATAAGTTTACATATCGGTGTAAGGTGTACTTGCATAATTTTTAGGATCACACTTTGAATCGAATAGTCTTAAGAAGGCATATGTTAGTATTAAGAATAGAAATCACAACAAGATAAATAAGTTAAGTTTTTACAAAAGTCAAGGGGGCATACCCACGCCAAAAATAATAATAGAGGTCTATCCAGTCTAAAACCATATTACGAACGTTAGGGTTTATGTTAAAGAGATTTTCCTAGAAGTCCACGCCTCTAGCTAGTTCTCGACTTTTTCAAAAACTCCTTCATCCAAAAGATAACCCTGTGAAAAATGTTCCCTCGGAACAACCAAAAATGGAAACAACATAACAAAACTATCGAGGTGGAAGCTAATAAGCTTAGTGAGATTCATTTCGAAATATTTAATACTCAACAACAATATATAACAGACAAGTCATTAGCAACCATATGAAATGCACAAGCACATGAGCATACAATACATAAGACCGTCTAGAAATCTTATGTTGAATGGATTTACGCCCTCCATTCGAGGTTAGGTGTTTTAAGCCCATACAACCAACATTTAAATTCTTCTCACTTCTTATTGTGGTTGATACAGGTGCCCAGCCACTACTTTTAAATTTTACTTTGGTTGATACAGGTGTCCACCCATAAACATTTTCAATTTCGGCCTATACGCCATCATTTGAGTTTACAGGCTGCTCGTTGCTCAATTATTATGCCTTCTTCCCACAAAGGTATAATAAACTTTGCTATGTGACTCACTACATGATATGCATGTACAATTTATTCATATAATCGTTGCATGTTAATTAAGTAGATTAAGTGCGATCATAGAGAATTTTAGACAATCCAAGTCTATACTAGCTCATACAATGATTTTTCAACAAGTCTCGTCTCGATATACTTATCATTCATTCAATTAAGATTAGATCACAAATCATCATAATTTTATCTTTTCCTAATTCTAATGCTACTACAATTACAAGCATATGCATGAGCATAACTATTTAAGAAATGAACTCACTCGGCCATGTAGAGAAATCCACTGGTCGTAGTAGTCCTCGGGGAGTGGAAATCCATCCTCCAATTCACCTAAGTAGGAATACCAAAATAAGTATTTCTTATAAAGTTCTAAAATTAACAATTCTAGCTACTAAGTTCATCAATTTCTGCATAAGCTAAACTCCTAACTTCAATGGACCATATCTAACTCATTTTAACTCGGAATTGAGCATATAATATATCGATTTCTATCTACTTCGAAAGATCTATCTATTGCTAAAATTATTTTGAGTTTTGAAAATAATTAGGTTATGAAATAATATGATCAGTTCTGATCAGTCGAAAATTCCAATTCCGAAAAATAATTTCGTGAATGTGTGCGGTGTTCCTAGCATACCATACATGCAATATTGAAGATTTCCTATTATGAATGGCATTTTATGAACTTTTGCATGCATGCTCTTGTCATTATTTACAAAAAGGAAATTTAAGAAACTTTTTATTTGTAAAACTCCATGACTAATCACTTTCAAGAGAACTAGTTTCTTAACTTTGACCATTCCATTTGTTTTGGAGTTATTTTCTTAAGAAAATCAAATTATCCTTGTCTAAATTGAGTCTTCATCATATCTATTACTTAGGCCTTCATTTCTACATAAAAATTTGCATCTTACACTTTGTAAATATGTTTTCAAATATGATTTATTCAAAAATCCAAATTTTTAGAAATTAAATTCTTGAATGATTCTTTTGGGAAAAACTTGTTTAACGCATCAAATTTACGACTTTAAGATACCTATTACTTAAGGACTCCATTTAATACATAAAACTTCTATTTTGAGCTTAGATGATAGGTGTTCTTATGGCCCACATTCAAAATTACGAATTTCACAAGTTGACTAATAACTCAAAATTTTCTATCTTGTTTCTAGTCTTTGTTTTACACATTAATTTCATCAAAACTCATTTCAACTTATGAAAATCACTACTTAATGATACCTATTACCTATATCCGTTATTTTTCACATAAAACATGAGTTTTAAAGTTGATAAAAGGGTTTTTAAAATAGGGCTTTGAAATCATACGAATTTGTCTTTGAACATTTCAAACAAAAACTTTTTCTTTGTAAGTTCCTTATTTTATTTGCCTAAGGATCTACCAACTACAACATCTATATACATAAAACAAAGCCTTTATGAGCATTAATGCATGAAACATAAATCATCCATAAGATCATAAATGTCAAGCATGGTATAAGCATCTAAAAGCTAGATCTACTACTTATGATGTATGAAATGAAGTTTAAAAGTATGAACATGGGTTTTCATGCTAGATCTCTACTTTACCCTACTTTTACATGCATAACCATGAAAATACTTCAAACAAAAAATAATCCAACATAAGATCCACTCTTGTGATGGCTTGATATTCAATGTAGTAGCATTTTCTTGTCCTAACAATGCTTAGGGACTTAGAGTGAAAACACTCATGAATAATCTTGCCATTACAAGATTAAATAGTAGTAAGGCTTAAGAATCATCACCTAAGGTTGGATTTAGTGAAGAAATGAAGAAGAATGAATCGTTGTGTGTATATGTGAGGGGAGTAGACGTCATGGTAATAGGGATAGAAAAGAGAGGTTTTTGTGAGCTTTTGAAACAAATGAAATAAAGTGAAAGAGAGAGAAAGTAAAAGACTATTTATATTAAGTGAAATCAGGGTTTGTCTGTATTTTAAAAGAAGATAAAATAAAACAAATGGAGGCAAAGAGGGGAGGGGTGCGTCGGTTCAAGAGTGAGGAAGAGAGGGAGAGAGTTGATTTAATTTGTTTTGTAATTTATGTAATAATATCTCTTAAATTGTAATAATTTTTAAGAGACAAACTTTTCTTGGAAAAGAAAATGTAATGGAGTGTTTGTAAGATTGTAAGACTAGGGTATGGTTGTATGTGTGCAGATTGTACTTGTGAATAGTAATCAATAGTAGACAAGATATCTGCTTTACTGGTAATAAAGAAAATGCGGAAAAAAAGCTATAACTATAATTTTTATAACCTGAAAAATTATGAAACGTATATTTTTGAAATCCTTATAAAATTTCGGTTCTAAAGAGTATTTTGAAATATTTTTCTAAATTTCTAGTTCCAGGGCTCGCTTTTCCGTAATGGATCTCGGGAAGCCTGGATGGAATAGAAATTTTTAAAATCAAACTTTTTATAGTTTGAAATATACTTTAAAAACATTATTCTACATTAATCTATTTTGCAAAAATTCATTTAGCTGAAATCGAAGAAAAACCGAATCAAGGGTTCCTAGGTTTCCTTTTTAAACTTAGACTAATCCGGTTTAAGGTTTTAGTTTCGATTTTCGAAGTTTACTTGGTTTAGGTTTATAGAAAAGGTCTGATCAGTTTAATCAGTAGCAAAATTCAATTCCGAAAAGTAGTCTTGTGAATGTTTGTAATATTTCTACTATCCAAAGCAAGTATACATGAAATATGAACAAGTTTCTATCATAAATGATATATCATGAGATATATATATATATATATACATGTTCTTGATGATATTTAATAAAGGAAATTTTTAGAAACTTTTTCTTTGTAAGACTTTATGAAAAATCAACTTAGATAGGCTCATCTTGTAGTCTTGATAATTCCCACTTGTTTTTAGAAAAATTCCTTGAAGAAAATTTATTTATTCTTGTTAAAATTAAACCTTCATCATGTATATTCCTTAAAGCCTTCGTTTTTCAATAAAAATTCTCATTTTACACTTTGGAAACATGCTTTTAAAATTGGTTCATCCCAAAATCCGAATTTATAAAAATTGTTTTTGTGGTGATTCATTTAAGTAAAAATCATTTGATACTTAGAAAATTAAGGCTCAACCATACCTAGCCACTAAGGACTTCATTTCTTAGATAAAACTTTCATTTTGAGTTTGGAAAATAGGTGTTTTCATGCCATTACTCCATTATTACAAATTTCTTAAATTGACAAACAACTCAAATTTTCCTACTTTATTTCTACTCCTTGTTCTACATGTTTTTCTTAGTAAATCCTATCTCAACTTATAAAAATCATTACTTGATGATATCTATGACCTATACTCTTCATTTTTCATATAAAACACAAGTTTTGGAGTTGATAAAAAGGTTTTTAAGGTATGGTCTTGAAACCATCCTAATTTACAAAATTTGGATAAAACTCAAATTTCATATTTTGTAATCTCTTCCTATCTTAGAGAAATCTACTAGTAGATCTACCATTTACTTATCAAGAACATCTCCTATTGATACCTATTCCGTAAGCGTTCCATTTTCTAAACAAATCTTTTATTTTTGTGTTGAAAAATGGATTTTTAAAATTGGTCTTGGTTGAGATCCGAATTTACCAAATTTATTTTTGGACATATCTTTTGATAAAATCCATCTAAACTTAGGAAAAATCATCCTTTACGTATCCTATCTTAAGAGCCTTCTAATTCTTGAATAAAAACTTTATTTTTGAGTTGTAAAACATGTTTTTAAACTATGTTTTCGCGTAAATCCGAAAATATGATTTTTATTTTTGAAATTAACTTTTGAAAATCATCTTTGATTCTTGCAAAAAGAAGTCTTGATGATATACATCCACTAAACCTTCATTTTTTCAACTAAAACTCCCATTTTGAGACTTGGAAGAGGGTTTTTAAATATAGGTTTTGTCAAGATACGAATTTCACTATTTTTATTCAAAGTTCAAATCTAAGATCTACACATAATATGAACATGAATATAAAAGAAATACATGGTAGTAAACAATAAAGTCATAGATCTAAACTTTACTCCTCAAAATCATTCATTTATGATATCTATTCCTTAAGCCCTTCATTTTAAGTGAAAAATACACATTTTGAAGTTGAAAAATAGCTTTTCTAAATATGGTTCCCTTTTTATTCGAAATTTCAAAAATGATTTTTGTTGAAACTAAAATAGATCTTGAGCTTTCTAAAACTTTTCTACTATCATCAAGCTATTAGAAGTTATTTAAGAAATTAAATCAAAAGTCTAATGCATTTATGAACCTAAAACAACTAGATCTAGTTTACTATACTAGTTATAAATGCATGAACACTATGATGGTTATGTGAATGATGAATATATTCATAAATCATTAGCAATAACGAAATAATAACTCATATAACAAGATCTAATATATTAACAAAATCAAAGCTACAAAAAAAGTTAGATCTACAAAATATAACTACTTTTAGCAAGAAAATAATAATGATACAAGAAAATAATCATGGATAAGGAGTATTTCATTTTTGGCATCATCATCCTTAGCTTTTAAGCTTATGGAAAGTCATTTGATGCATGAAACTCTCACTATACTTTATCTATATCATCTATGGAAGTTTTGGATAAGAGTTTTATCAAAGGATCTTGAAGAAATATGTGTGGGAGCTCAAATAAGAAATAGGGGCAGCAAGGTTTCCATGTAAGAACAAGAGAAAAGAAGAGAGAAAGAGAGGAAAAATAGAGAGAAAAGTCTAAGGAATGGTAAAGAGATGAAGGTATAAATGAAAGATAGAGATATAATGAGTTAAAGACTCATTAAATGAAGTAAAAAAATAAATAAATGGGAAGAAAATAAAGGACTAAGGTAGGCATGAAACAGAGGAAAGAGAGAGAAGTTTGGTTGGTTTTTGACTTGAAAATATAATGTATAATTAATGTGTAAGTGTTGCTTCTTAAAGAAGGTTGAAAGAGATTTATTTTAATCAATTTGGAGTAATTCAAAGGACAAAAGGCAGCAAAAGAAGTCAAAAAAACTCTACCATGAAGTGTGGAATAAAGTGTAGAAAGATTGAAGTGAAAAAGAAGTGATGTGTGAAAGGTGTACTTAAAGGTATGGGTTGTAAGAGTACTTTCTTAATAAAATAAAATAAAAATAGAAAATTCATTCCAAATATTTGTAGCAGATTTTTCATAATTAAAATAAGATAATTTATTTATTTATTTTAGCGAATTATCAAAAATTACCGGTATGATCAAAATACGCGAATATGAGCTATAATTGATATTTTTATAACCCGAAAAATTCTAAAAAAATATTTATAAAATAAAAATATTTTTCAATTATTAAATTATTTTATTTATTTTTAGTATCGGGTCTTAAACAGAAATTGATCTCGTAAAGACCTGAGACGAACTAAATTTTGGAAAAACAAAATTTTCTAGGATATATGAAATATTTATCTAAAAATATAAGGGTTTATAAGAATAATAAAATGATGTAATGAATAGTAGTGAATAGTACCCAAAGACTAGTTAATTACCGATAGTAATGAAATACGAATATAATTGCCAAAATCAGATATTTCTAGTTATCGAAAAATTATAAAACTGATATTTTAGAAATCCTTATGAAAATATGAGTCTAATGGTACTAATGGTATATTTTTGATATCTCGAGCCCCAGGACATGCTTTTCAAAGTCTATATCCGAACGGGTTCGAAATAGGTCAAAAATTTACTAATATGATATTTTTAAGCGACCTTATATTACTACGAGCTATTCTACACACTTAAACTACATCTCGGCCTCTATGGTTAAGGGCGCGATATTGCTGGACTTAAATTACTATATTCCACTTAGGGTTTCCAAGTGATTTTCTGGTTTAGATCTTTGCAAATTTGGAAACTGATATTTTATGTTTATACAACATATTTAATTTGAGAAATTTATATTAAATTTTATTTTAAAGTATTTAATATCTCTTAACGTTTTCGGAATTATTGAATTAGGTTTTATTTCTAAAGGTTAATCATTATTTACTTTCTAAAAATTTGTTTTTGGATTCTATATTACTTGATTTTACAAGTCAAAGTTAAGTATGAAATTTGTCGTACGTAGTGGTTTTGAATATGAAGACTGTTGAGTTCTTATTTTATTTTTAAGGATCTCATTTTCTCAAGATTAAGAAATTTCTAGATTCGTTCGTGATTTAGGACTAGTTAAAGTTCGGTTTTAATTTGGAGTCATTTTTAGGGTTTATTTTCGAAGATCATTTTAGAATTATTTATTGAAATTTTACAGGGCTTACATCATCAAATAGTCAGATCTCATTCCGACGGCCGACTCATAACTCCTCGACTTGGACTACAACTCCTCGATTTTTCTATTGGTAGCCAGATTTTCTTCTTTGTAGCGATTAGCTTGTCGATCCCTCATTCGGAACCTCTAATTAAGGATGGCATAATCAGCTTTCAATCCACAATCTAGGGCATGGTACCTAACACCTGATCGGAGCACTCTGACTGTAAATGATCGATCTCTTATTGAAAAGTCTTATTGCATAACACCACCTATGCAACGCTCTCAGTAGTTCTTTACTAATAGACAAGATCATAAACAGAAAATGAAGAGAGGATTAAAAAAAAAAACAAATTCATATTTAAGAACTGTCATGCCCCAAGGGGTACCCTAAACGTAACAGTCCGCCACACTCAATATTAAAGCTTAAGTGTGACAATCTTAGCCACTCCCAAAAGCTTTTAGTTAAGTGTAAGGTATGCTCTCACAAATTTAGAGGACCTTACAAGGAATTATGAAGCTTAAGAAGATATAAAACATATTAAAAAAGATGATTCATAATATTCATTTACTTATAACAATGATCTTTACAAACTTAGGGACATTTCCCTTATTCACTAATCTATTTCAAGAATATTTGTACATCTTTTCCAATACTAAACTTCATCTAAAATTTTCTTTATCTAAAAAGGAATTACCTGACTGCAGGGTCCTTGTGGCCTCAACCACAAATAAGGGAACTGCAAAAGATATCTATAAGGGTATAAGCTGACAGGTTTAGTGAGAATTATTTCCATAAATAATTTCTTGTAACAAAATTTTAAACAAGTTGTTTAATCAAACAAGTGGAATGCAATATACACGTGAGCAAACAAGGCATATAGTTTTCGGGAAACTATATGTTTAATGGATTTGCGCCTTCCAATCGGGGTTTGGTGATACATAACCTCAAACAAGTAGTTTTAGTAAAAAGATTTATGCTTCCGACCAATATCGCTAAGCATATGAAGTCTACTTGAATTAAGCCTTACTTTCGGATCTTCTGCCAAGCATTTCCTTAACGCTGCCAAGCAATCATTTTTGGACACTCCGCCAAGTGTTGCTTTTGACATGAGCTTACTATCCTTTTCACCCAAGGATAATAACCCAAATGCAATGTGACTCACTTCATGGTATGCATGAATCCATTTATTTATGATATCTTAACATTATTATTATCAAATTTAAGGCGATCAAAGAATCTCATACAAAGCAAGTGTTATACTACAACAAACATTTAAATCAATTCTGGCCTCGCTATTCTTAGGATTCTTTCAAGGAATTATTTTACACACAAATCCATTTGTCTTTTCATAACTCTAATGCAACTAATATTACAAGCACAACAAGTATAGTATTTAAAGGAAATAAACTCATGATGCCATGTCGACTATTCTTCTTATACGGATGAGTTGTTCACACACTCCACTCAATCGAAATAATCTTCGGGATATAGGTATCCTTTCCCGGAGTCACCTAGCCAAGGAAAATACCCACGATGAGTATTTTTTGATGATTTTCTTGAATTTTGACAAGACAATGTCAAAAGAATGTTAAAGTTCGTATAAAGGAAAGTTCCAATTTAAAATGGTCATAACTTGGTCATTTTAATTTGAAATCGCGCTATAATATACCGATTTCTACCTACTCGAAAAAATCTATTCATTTCTAAAACTATTTTTATCAAACTAAACCATTTAGGCCCCGAAACAGTGGCAATAAAATTCACCACGAATTTTCCAACTCGAAAATAACTTTGGTCCAATCATCCAAAAATTTATTTGATAAATACTTAGTTATCTATATAGTTGAAAAATCCTCTTTTTATAGCTACATAGCTCATATTTATTCATGCTTAAGTGTTTATTGTCCAATCATGTTTCTTGAGTAAAGAAATATTAATTAGAAGTTTAGAAAACTATAGTTTACAAGAAATTCATTTTGTGATTGGTTTTTTTTTTAAATGAATACTTTGATTCTTTTTTGTTTTTCAAAGAATTACTTTATTTTTTACTTATTACTTTTCTAGATGACTTTTTGAAAAACAATTTTTCTTCTTTTCTAAATTCTTGTGTTGGTCCTATGTATGTTCTACACAATCCTTCTTTGACTATTTATTTGAAAAGATCTTAAACTTGAAAATCCTCAGTTCTTGCTTCCTAAGGTTTTTGCTATGTTATGTTTTCGTAGAAATCATTTTCTTTTGAAAAACAAAGTGGGATAATAAATGATTTAAAAAGCTTTTCATAACAAAAGTAGTTTCTAAAATTGTAGTGGGTTCTTTTGCAACTTGAAAAGAATGACTTTATTTTTATTAAATCATAGATTTTATACTTCACATAAACTTATCTCTAAGTGGTAAAATCTCATTTTGTCAATTATTTTTAGAACTTGAAATTTTGGACAACAATCTAAATGAACATGACTTATGAGAAATAATAACAAACAAAAATAACATAAATAATAAAGTCAAGTATTGGGCGTCTTAGCTTTTTCAAGGCTCCGGGACTAAGAGGTAGACTAGTCCCAAAATAAAAATAAAATGAAAGAAAGAAAAAAAAATTATTTTGACTTGATGAGGACAAGTCTAAGACTAGAGACTAGTCTTAAAATAACAAGGAATGAATAAATAAATTGCAATGAAATAAATAAATTACAAGTGAGCTTATATGCTCTAAAGAATATGTATATATATATAGATAATAATACTTAGATATAATAACAATAATATGAACAAAATAATAACATAAACATAAATACATTTTTATAAACAAAAATAATACATGAATATAATGTAGCTTCCATAATATTTAGTCTTTAGAAACTCAAACTATGGTCATGTAAAGTTACATGACATGAGAAGAAGAAAACAATGGGAAAAGTTTACCTAAATATGACTTTGGTAGTGTTATATGGTTATGGGTTTTGTTGTAGGTAGAAGTTGTTTTGGAATTATTTTGAGAGAGTTTTGGGAGGATATTTAGGGAGAGTTTTGAGAGAGTTTTTGTAAAGAATTTGTGGGTTTGTAAATGTGTGAAAAAAGTGAAAGAGGAGGGGGGGTATTTATAGGAAAATGTGGAGTGATTTTTATGTGATATAAATAAAATAAAAATAAAACAAAATTGAGGGAGATAGAGGGAGGGGAGCGCCGGCCATCATAGAGGAAAGAGAGGGAGTGATTTAATTTTTATATTTTTGTTAATTAAATGTAATGATAAGTAAGGTAGATGTAAAATAAAGTTATAGAAAAGGTAAAAGTAAATGTTATAGGTTATGAGGTGTGTAAGAGTAGGTGTAAGAAAAAGTAGAGATAAAAGAATAGTGTAGAATAGTAATGAATAGTGTAATGTAAAGTAGATATGACTAATAAAGTACTGGTAGTAAGAAAATATGCGTATAATTGCGATAGCTGTTATTTTTACTTACCGAAAAATTATAAAATTGATATTTTTGAAAGCCTTATATGTTTACTAGTCTAACGGTATATTCAGAATATTTTTACTATTCTGGGCTCCAGGACATGTTTTTCAATAACTGTGTCCGATTGGGTTCGAAACTAGTTGCGGTTTTACTAATCGGATCTTTTTACGCTTCCTTGGGTAATTACGCACTATTCTATATTTTAAACTCCTACTTACTCTTATTGAGTTGCTTAATCGGGATTGCCGGACTTTAAGCTATTACGTCTAATTGGGGTTTTGTTGACCTTTAGAGTTCCGGTTTAGGGTTTTAGGCTAAACCGATTCCAAAAATTTAGGGGTTTACAAGAACACTTACATAAGCAAAAGATCCCAACGGATTATCCCGTTCTAATGGGATACCTAAGGAAAACAAACAATAACCTTCATGTAACAACTTAATCGGCTCGATTGGCCATTGTTGGACAATGGCCAGACCCTACTAAAAAACTAGCCTTTAGAGACAGAAAATTTGCGACGGAAAATTTCTGTCTCTAAAAAAATGAATTAGAGACAGATTTGCGATGGATTTGTGATGACATAATTATGAATAATCTTCTAATTTTTATATGCTTTTGCGACGGAATTTGTGACGGATTACACATTGATTTGCGACGAAAATTTTTCCGTAGCAAATTTGTCTCTGATTTTGGAGGGAAATAAATTATTTTAGCGCCAATTTCTATTTTTATAAATTCTGTTGCAAATTTGTTTCTAAATTAAATTATTATATATATGTATATATAAATAATTATGTTTAAAATTTAGTTTCAATTATACATATTTAATATAATATATAAAATGTGCATTATATAATAAGGACATATATTATATTTGTAAATTAATTTTATTATATGATAACTATAATATGTATAATCATATGTTAATTACAACTAATTATATATATTTTATTTATAATATATTTATTATTACATTACATATTTATATATTATAAAGCATAAGTTAAAAATAGTAGTTATTATATAATAGAGTTAAAAATTATTATTTTTAATATCTTTTTATATAATAATCTTATATAAAAAATCAAATTATATAATTAATAAATAGTGTATAACATAATATAAATGTTATATACAAGTAATATCAAAAATACTACTTAAAAATAAAGTATATTTCAATAATAAAATATGTAAAATAAAATAATTAATAAAAAATGTAAACTTAGTATATTTAAACATATACAAATATATAAATAATTTATTATTTCAATAATATATTAATAAAATATATATTCATATTATTTATAATTTTTATTATATATTTATTATGACTATTCATATGTTTTTTAATATAAAAAAATTTATTATATATCTTACATAATTTATATTTACATACTATATTTTATTTAAAATACAATAACATATTTGGGGAAAAATAATATACTATATAAAAATATAGTATATTTAAGTAATAAAATATAAATATATAATAATTAGTAAATATATTTAAATTGGTATTATTATATTATTTATTAATTAATTAATGAAAATAATTTTTATATTATTTATATTATATTATAATTTATTAAGTGTAAAAAAATGAAATAAAAAATAAACACATTAATTAAAATATGCGATTTATTAAGTTAATATAAAATTTTAAATAAGTAATGTCAAAAGTATTAATTATAATAATATCGTTAAATATATATATAATTTATATGTATAATAGTATTTATATTTACATAATATATAATATTTTTAAATAATAATATCTTTGGAAAAAAAATTAATATTCTATTGAAATATTATATATTTATAATAAATATATAATTTAAAATAATTATTATATAAATGTAAATATTGTAATATTAATATTATATATATTATTTTAATAAAATATTAATGAAAAATCCTTAATTAAATAGGTAAATTTAAATTATAAAATAAAAATAAATTATAAAAGATATGTAAAATATTTTATAGTTATAATATTGTAAATTGTGATATCTCTTAAATAAACAGTAGTGGAACTTTACTCTTGAAGATACGAATTGGTTTATTCGGTTTAGTGCTAGTGAAAACTTTAATGTTAAAGTGTGCTTAGTAGTAGCATTCTATGATGGGTGACTCCTAGGAAGGATAAATAAGTGCAAATGTGTATTTTTTTAATAATTTGTCTAGAATCAGAGACAGATTTGTGACGGAATAATTTTATTTAATATTTACTAATTGGATATTTAAAAATATCTAATTATAAAACAGGGCAAATTTGCGATAGAAATTCTGTAGCAAATTTGCAACGAAAAATAAATCTGTCTCTAAAAGAATTAGCGACGATGATTTTTGAAACAGAAATTTGCGACGGAAAATCTGTCTCTGAAAGTCTTTAGAGACAGATTTTTCACTTTCAGAGACAGAATTTTTTGTCTCTAAAGCCAAAATTTCTTGTAGAGAGGAAGTACAATGATTGGCTTAGACGCTTCCTCACCCTCAACATGCATAGGAATGTATTCTTCAGGTGACTAGAATCGATCTCTACCGGATCATCTAGATGATGATTAGTACCTGGAGGATACACCACTCCTACAGTTGTACCAATGACCCTATGATCATCTCATCCAATAGAAGGAGACCCACTACTAGCAAGACAAACTATAAAAACCAAAGCATCATCCTAATGGGACTTTTTCATAAGGGTCTAGGATAATCTTGGACCACCTACCCTCCTAGCGCTTCCTCTGTTGGAACCTGAAGGCACTAAAGGTGCCTTCACCTTTTGGGTTACCAAATCATCAATAGCCATTTGACTACTGCGCAAATTCCGTCTTCTATCAAATAGTCTCTTCCTCCCTTTTCCCCTTAGACAGGCTAGGATAAAAAAATGACTAATGTCTCTAGCTCTTCCCCTTCCAAAATCACCTGCAAAAGAAAATAAATCAACCACAAAAAAAGTAATATAATAACAAGCAAGCTCATGGTCATTTCTTCTTAAACAACACTCTTCAACAAATCGATAACCGAATGCCTGGAAATCATGCTCAAGTCATACCTTGAGCATCTTTTCTCTCTCTTTAAAGAAGGCCTATATTATGCACAAAGTCCCTGCTCCACATAGAATCTCACAACCTCCTTAGCATTAAGGAAAGTAACATCAACTGAAAGACACCTATCGAATGATGCCATCCCGTATAAGACTGAGCTCCACTAAAGTCTCCCGATCATTAGTAAGCAATGTGCATTGAGGAAGGCTTGGAGGTAAATTCACCTAATGGGTCACAAACGAAACCACCCTCTCCATCTCCACAATGATGGATTTGTACTTCTAATCTTTCACACTTGAATTTAACCCCATGAAAAAAAGACAGTTCTTTTCTCTACTACAATTGCATCCATTCATTATTCGGACATTTAATCATGAAATAGTGTTGAAGCAATTGCAGAGAAGGTCTTTGACACAGGCATATGCACAAAGCCTTAAAAGTAGTCATCAACCGCCATGAATTTAGCATTACCTGGGCCAGACTCCAATTAAAATGGTTTTGCACTTTCTCTTGAAAATTAGATAACGAAAAAACGCAAAATGAACTCTAAACACCTAATATAAACACAAAACCTAACCCATGGACCAGGGTTACTCAATTACTTGGCCCCGAAAGAGTAACAAATAATTGATGGGCACTTTCGCAAATTAATGATCCGTACCTTATGAAGAGCATCCTCATAAGCCTCACTATGAAATTTATTAGGCTCATTATCAGCACCCAATTCAGAAGGGGAATCAAACACATCCTCAAGATCTTTTATGTCCACTCCGACTACCTCATAAGAGTCTTTATCATAAGACTCCGCCATTGCATATAACTGTTCACTATCATAAAGTGGGGTAGAATGTTCATCTATGGCAAGACTATGTGCTTGCCCTAGTTTCTATAACTTCATGGGCAATAGGGGTAATATGTATTGTTGAAGGAATGTGAGAAGCAACCCAGGGTTTTTCCTGTGAGAAGCCTCCCTAACTGTACGAAACAAATTCAACTCTCACCAGCCATTGTAGAAAATATGATCACCAAAAGAAGCAAAAAAACGTTGAAGCATAACCATTGGAATGAGTAAAAATGCGAAGATATAACTGACTACCCAATGGAGTGACCCTATAAAAACCTTGAAAAAAGAATCGAATGATGAAGGAGAATAAAAAAGAGTTACCCCTAACCATTGGATGTGCCTTGACTACTGAATCAATAGTTCAAATTAAATTACGTAAAATGACATCACCTGACAAAGTATGGAGTGGTACTCGTGGACCATGAAGTGTAACTACACATTTATCGGACCATTTAACTTCCAGTCTAGAGGTCCCGTTCCTCATGTTTACCATTGTCCCTAGACTTTACTCTTTCAACACTTGTATGCCAAGAACATGAAAAGGCATCGCATGAAAAATAACTTCGATTGGACCAAGTATGAGATTAAAAGTGGCCAACTAATGTGTGGTAAACGGTCACCTCCCTAGCTCGACTCGGTTGGCTTTTATATTCAACTTACTCCCCTTACCCACAAAAGGAGTAGGGGGACAATTGTAGATGGTCTAATCCTGACCTTGGGCCTACATGAGTCGAATCTTTCACCTCATTAGGCCGAGCCAAAAAGACAACTTTAAGCCCTATTGGTGAACTTTCCTTCTTATTGACTAAGCGCAATGGCTAGATGACTTCGAGAAACATTCGCTCAAACACACTATGACTTGGTTGGGATCAACCCACATAATGTGTTATCATGACACACACGATCACCTACTCTTCCATTACGAATATAGCCACCAGGCAAATCAACCACTCGTCCACTCACTCATGATAAACACAACTGCTAAGCCAACCATCCACTCACCCATGATTGACATAACCACTGAGTCAATCACTTATAAATATGATTGAACCACCCTCGATTAAGCTAATGTTGTATAAAAAACATATTCTCCAATTTATCTTGTGGATTTCCTGTGGTAGACACTAACTTAAGTATCGGAGTGGCTGCGTTAGGCTCATGCCCGATGTACCACTAATGAGCTTTCTATTTATAGATTCTCTCACACTATGTTCTAAGCCCATCATCAGCAAATTCATCCCCAATCGGATTTGAGCAAGCAATAGTTATAAATCATCATATGAATTTAAAGTCACAAGGATTAGTACTTGGAGAGTTTAGTAGTTAAAAACAACATTTTGCTACCTTTATATATTTTTAACTATGATTTTGGTGGGTGTCGAATCCAACAAATTATTAACCTACTAAAAAAGTTTGAAATCAGTGGTGAGCAGGGATTGTCTCCATAGGGATTGGAAATAATTTTTTCTATTCAAGAGAAAAGAGAAGAACAAGGGGGTTTGTAAATCAAAAGATCAATTTTATCTAAAGACTAGAAACACGATTTTAGTTTTCAAACAATATCAAAAGATTTCCAACCAAGGTATCATACAGTTCAACTTATCAGATTGATCATTGATGCAATGATATTCATTTTCTTTTCTGAATAAATTGGTTATGGCTATCAACAAACTCTGACAACCTATCTCTCCTTACTGTGTCGATAATCACGATAAGATTTATGATTATTTCCCTTACCAATTAGATAACCCTAGATAAGATCTTAGGATTTAATCTATCAATAGCATGAATCAAGAGAGAGACCACCAATTCAGATTAACAGATCAAAAGCTTAAACCATTTAAATCAGATCAATATCACCATAACACAAATCAATTACCTATTCTGTAACCAATTATGTTATTGTATCACTTAGATTAGAACAATCGAACAATTACGGATTCAATGTTCTAATTGACAGATTATTGCGTGTTAATTGAATGAATGAGCTCAAATTCAAATCAATCAACAAAACAACATATGCTTGAATAACAGATGATATATGAATATTCAGAAAAGAAAAATAAATAAGATAAACTAATTAGATCTCATAAATCTTGACAAGTTGAATCTGCAGTGAATCCTTTGGCTAGAATAAAGTTTTTAGCCACACATAGTGAAATACCCCAAATCTTCATCAAGATAAGAAATTGAGTTTAGATAGATTAAATAAATCAAATGAATAATAGGATTTAATTAGACAAGTTGATATAATTTAATTAGCTAGTAATAAAGTTGATTTTGAGATTTGAAATTCCTAAAATCTCTAAACATGTTCTAAAAATGTTTAGAGAATTCCTAAATCCTTGATTCTTAGCCTAAACACTAATTCCTAAATCTCAGTAAAATTTGAGTTCATTTGCTTATCTTAAAATATCAGTTCTTAAACCCGAACTCAAATTAAATATCTTTTATCTAAAATAAATTCTCAAATTAAGTTCTTATTTCAAGTTCTTAATTTCTAACATATTGGTTCCGAAACGAACTTTTAAATACTTCTGGAACTATAGATATTGATCTGATAGTTCTAAACCTATATCCTATTTCTAAAATAAATATATATTTAGTCTTATCCTTTTCTTTTCTTTTATTTCCCTTTGGCTGCCATTCTTTTTCCTTTTCTCTATTTTACGTTTCCCCTTTCTTCTTCTTCTTCTTCTTCTTCTTCTTCTTCTTTCTTCTTTCTTTCTTTCTTTCTTTCTCCAAATTTAAGACTTGAATCTCAAGATCAAAGCCAACTAGAGGATGAATCAAGACTAGGAGATGAACTAGATGGAGGAAACCGAGCTAGAGGATGAAGTTTCAACTTGTGTTCTTTTCTAAAAGCTAAGTTTTCTAATTCAATTCATATTTGTTTTACTTGTTGTTTGCTTATTTAATTGATGAATTGATGTTGAAATGAGTTGAGAGTGCTGTTTATATATGTATTTGTTGGTTTCATGGTTGATGGAAGTTGGGTTTTGATGAGGAAGAAGATGATGAATAGTGGTTATGGAGGTTGATGAGATTTGAGATGTTTGATGTGGTGAATGTGAAGTTTATGCATGTTTGAGGATGTTAGAATGGATGTAGGGTGTAGTATGATGGTTGGAAAGTGTTTTGGAGAAGGTTTGAAGTGTAAAAATTTTGTAAAATTCGTGTTTGAAACAAGGAATTCGCGAAATCTGTCAAACGCTGGTGCAAACGGCCCCGTTTGAGGGGGTGTTTGGAGCAAACGGCCCCGTTTGCAAGGGTGTTGCGCTCTCGGATCAAAAATTTCATTTTCCCTGAGTGCAAACGGTCTCCCAAACGGCCCCGTTTGCTAGGGCGTTTCGCTCTCGGATAGTTTTCCCTGTTGCGACACTGTTTTGTAAATTAGTCATAACTTTTTCATACGACCTCCGATTGAGGTGATCAAGTTGAGTTGGAAAGCTTAAAAAGAGATCTATAATTTTTATGTTTTGAGTTTTTACAAATTCGAAAATTATTGATGCTTAAATTTTGATTCTTTCCAGCTGCAACACTTTCCAAAACAAAGTTAAAACTTGTTTTTTGTTTGTTAAATGTGTTTTTGCTTAGGAAATGGATCTTTTTGAGCTCAAATGAGATAGATGAGTGATATTTGATGTGCTAGTGAATTAATTCATGTAATTAAACATGGGTTAAGTAAATTTATAGATTTAACAAACAATTAGATTAAATCTAGAATTTAGTTATAAAATGAACTTAGTTAACAAATCTAAGTTCAACTTGACTAAATGAACTTGAATGAACTAAAATGGATTAGATTGATTAACTTTGATGAATTTGGCTAGGTTTAAGCTAACTTGAGATTAAGTGACTAGATCTTAGATATATAATGAATTAGTAATTAATCTAAGTCCAATTTGACTTAATGAACTTTACTAAGCTAAAATGAATTAGATTGTCTATGTTTAATCAACTTGACTTAGTAAATGAATCAAATGACTAATTCCAATCAATTTGGTTAAGGTTAAGCTAAAATGGGTTAATAGCTATTAATTAGCTTAGATGAATGAATTAGGATGAGCTTTGAATAATATGGGGAATATGTTGTTTCAAAGGTGTGTTTGCTTAAGAAATAGATGTTTTTGTGAATGAATGCCTTGATTAAGCTTTTGTTGATAAAAGACCATAAACAAAGAGAAAAGAATTCTTTGACAGACAAGGGAGAACTGTCCATATTTTGGCGGGGCGATATTCGCAGCCATAGTGGGGTTCCACATTAGTGTCTGATCAAATAGGACTTAATAAAATGAGTTTGAGATAGATTGATAAATAGCTTAAGTTCTTGCATGAGTTTGTTGAAGTGGATATTGGTTTAGGTTCTTATAAGAGTTGTTTCTTGAACCAGTGGTAGATATGAGATATATCTTCTGAGATCGCTTCTACTCTACCTTCTGAGACTCTGTTTGGATTTCATATTCAAGGTACGCAGTAACTTGCGTGTTGATTAATAGGATAGGCATCCTAAATGGATTAAGAACTTAAACTCGGCTTAATAATTGATGAGTGTTGGTTGTGTTTTACGTCGTTGAATCCGGATCCGGGGAGCGACAACCTTGTCATGATGCAATGGCACGGTAGTTAGGCACTTAGCCCAATCCTTTGTCATGATGCAATGACTCAAATCCATGATGCAATGGTTCACCATGATGCAATGGTGGTTTCTTTTATTGGCTAATGGGTAGCTAATAGGGTTAACTGTATCGGTATATTCTTTACTTAGGCTCGGAAGGAAATAATATTTTTAGTTCACGGGTATGGGACCGTTGAACTAATTGATATTATAGACCCGGGATAAGTGGAGTGTATAAAGGAGTGTGAACCCTAGATGATGCTATTAATATTCTTTATCGTTAGATATAGGAGCTATAGATATCCGGTCTATCTATATCAAACCCCCTGAGCTGCTGTTACTCAGGACCCCTAAATTCCCATTGGCTTGGTCCGGAGTTTGAATACTCCCGTGTTGATTTGTTTACTTTAAAGAAAGATAATAACTTGTGATTGTCGCATTTACATTTAGTTAAGCTCGTGTGTCACTCCGTGTGTGATTTGTTGCTGTGTACTGGGCTTCGCTCATTCTTGTTGTTGTTATTCTTTTTACAGGTTTTGTTGTTGATAAAGATGATTGTTGATGAAGTTGATGATGATGAGTTCTTGTTGAGTGTTAATGTTGTTGATGAGAGAGGTGATGGTGATGATGATTGATGTGATGGTTTTTGTCCCGGGTTTTGGGCGATTCTGAAGATATGGGAGAATGAGTGAAGTGTGATAGGATTGAGATTTTACTTGTATTTTTGTTTCTTCTTTGTTCTATTTTTATCAAGACTGGATTTATTTATAAATTGTGTTTTCATTTAAGGGCTTGTTAGTGCCTATGTTTTTTTTAAATAAGCTTTTGTAAATATTTATCAAAATGAAAGTTTGTCCACTTTTAATAGTGGAAGTTTTGAATTGTCTTTATTTCTAAATTGTTTTTATAAATTTATTTCCGCTGCTAAAATCCAGTTGTTGCCAGAATCTAATTAAATGATTTCATAATCTAAAATTGAATAGCAATGTTCAACATAAACGTCTTCTTTAAAGACAACCTTACGTATAATATCGTAAGTTATACGTGGTTGGGGACTTGGTGTGCTTAATTGAGAATTGAGCATGTCGGGTCTTTACACATAGTAACAAGAACAATACTCTAAAGTCTTTTTTTTTTTTTTTCTGAAGTTTTTCTTAATGAATTCCCTTTTCTACAACAAGCCAATTTATAAAGGCAAACAGCAGCTAAAGAATACAACTTTTAAAATTCTCCTCTTTAATTCTGCAAACTGAAACGTTTTGAAGATGAAAAGAAGCAACTTTAGGACTTTGGCTTGTGTCTTCTTGTTCTTAAGTTGCCAACTTTGATGATAGAACAACAAGCCTATGTGTATTCATTTCCAAATTTGCACAGAACATCCTCAAATTACTTGTATCTTGTCCTAAAGTTCACTCAAGTCCTAAAATGTAACTGTAACATAATGATAAATATTTTACAAAGAAGGGCAAGTTTGTCATTTGTTATAAAATAAGAGGGTTCTATGGTCAACCCTGATAAATGAGATATTGTTATCAACCCTCACATTGATGATGGTCAACAAGTCTTAAAAATAGTAAATCTTCAATAAATTATGATAAAGGGCAAAAGTTGTCATATTTTGAAAAATAAGAGGGTTTTATGGTCCATCCTTATAAGTTTTATTTATGTGTATTATATGGCAGGCATATAATACATGAGGTGTCTTTTCGTTTCCTGTGCGTTAAAGAATTGAAGGTTTCGTGTCTTTTCATTTCCAGTGATGTTACAAGAATTGAAGGATATTAAATAAGAAGGTTTTATGGTCAAAGTTGAAATACAATTGTATTGTGTTCATATGATAAAGACTTGATTAAGATTAGCAACAATTGGATCAATTTTCTTAATTTCTGCAATGAAGGCCGGCATCCTGAAGAAAAACGCCGCCGGCCTAGGTTTTAAAATTTCCAGCGTACTCTGTAACAGACTGTACGCCGTCTGCTGAAGAATCTACGCCGCCGGCGTATAGACGGCGTAGAATGGGAACAGTAGTGTTTTTCTTAACGCTGAAAGAAAAGCTGCCGGCGTTCACTAGGGTTTCTTCCCAACACTGGCATGAAAGTCGCCGGCGTAGGTTGAGGATTTGCCGGCGTAGGAAGAAAGAATTGAATTCTGGGAAACCAAAGCCTCGACGAAAGCTGCCGGCGTTCATATAAGTTTGCCAGCGTATAGTGTAAGCCGGCCAGATCTGCAGGTACGCCGCCGGCGTAGGGCCGACGTATGACCAAATTTCTATAAATACGAGACGCGAAAATCATTTTCGACAGAATTTTTCTTTATAATATTTCTCCTTCATGAGAGAGATTTTTGGAGAGTTCTTAGAGATATATGCTTGGAAAATCATTGGGAGAATATTTTATGATCCAAAGTAAGTAATCTTAATCTTTTCATTAGGATTCTTTACAATTTATACAAGTTTCTTAGGGTTTGGTTAAATTTTTATATGAAGGATTTTGGAGAAAAACCCTAGCACGTGTGAGATCAGTAAATTGGTCAATGTGAGACGGGTTTTAGCGAATCAAAATAGTAAGTAAATCTCTTCTATTATGGATTCCAACAAAATACGATCTAAACAATCTTATATATTGCGAATTAGGGTTTTGATGAAAATAATTGATGATTGTAGAGTTTAGTGCGGTTCCTTATTATTCTTGAAGATAATTGTGGAGATTGATCAAAATAGACGGTGCAGATAACGGAGATTTCTTTTCAGGACATTTGGAGTTTATGAAACTGTTGTTGATGTGGATATAGGAATTGGTGGAGTTTGGGTTGACTTTGTGTGTTGTCGGTATCAAATTTTGGGGATTTGATATGGATTCCTGAAATTTAGAAAGGTACGACCAATCCATTGTTTGATGTATGTGTTGTAGATTAGAATTTTTGTGAAAGGATGTAGGAACAGAATTGCATAATGAACTTAATAAATATTCGGCTTAATAATTGTCTGCTTGGTTGTGTTTGGCTTTAACCAGTAAAGACCTGGCAGACAGTGATACTGGTGAGGCACCCTGATGATCTTAGTGTGAGTTGTCCCAAGTGGACTCGTGTTAAGAAATGATTCCGGTAGAATTTAGGTGTTCAGGAATTGGGAGTTTGGGGAGTACCCACTCATCCATATATGTATATATGATTACCTATTTTCAAATCAGTTAGATGTTTTTATAGGAGAGTCTGAGTTACTCTGGGTTCAGGATTTATGTATACTAGATTCTGAACTATGTTGTTTTGCTGGACTAAAATAGATAATAAACTGTTGTATGCATTTAGTTTAGTTGCATTTATTTATACATGTTGTTTGTGCATAATCTTGCTTGAATTGGATTGGATATTATCGTACTGGGCTTCGCCGCTCATTCTATTATATTTCAGGTACAGGTGATGATAGCGTGATATATGATCTATCGGGTTTTGATATTGTCTATGAGGATGAGGATGGCGTTAGCGGTCCTGACTACCTTGCTGATGACTAGTTGTATAGTCATAGATGATATGGGATGAATCACAGAAGACTTTTTATGTCTAATTTATATTTTGTTCATTGAGTTTTAAGTTGTATTTGGAGTTTTCATATAGTGATAGTTTTAGAGTATGGTATGACTTGTTGACCTGCAGTTATGTCAACAATGTCTAGTTTGTTGATATTGGGGATTATATTCTTATCATATGATTTATTTTATTGAGGATTACATTTTTATATATCTTGTGAGTTATACAGGTGATATTCATATTGTTTGTGGAAATTATAGCCTTAGCGTGTTCTATTAAGAGAGAAAACGTGGCGAGTTGTAATGCCAACAGGTTAGGGCGTTACAGTAACATTAAACACACAAAAGTACCAATTCCAATGGATTTCTATAAAATCAATAACTAATTTAGCATGTTTTGTTCAATAAAAATTAAGTATAATTTTCTTTAACAAATTTAGAAATTAATAAGCACCTCTAGGTTTGCCAAGACTACTTGTAAAGACCCAGACTCACCCCAATATTTAAAATAGGTGAATCTAGATCCCCAACCACATATAACCTGCAGCATTATATATAAGGTTGTCTTTACATAAGTGTTTAAATAATTGTTTATCTAAATCTTCAAAAGAACAAATTTGAAAACTATTAACTTTTAAAACTTTTAAGAAAGACACAACATCTTCATTATCACATTTCATTAAAGATATAAATTTAAAACATACACAGTTAAGTATAGGTATTACAAACAAAGGCTAATAACAAGCCTTATACTAAAGACATAAAAGATAGACAAAGCTATAACATCTATTACATATATCCAAAGCTACATTAAGCTAGTCTATTACAAAAGGAAATCCATCAAGTCCAAGGTCAACATAAATCAATCATCTACGAAGTCCTCAAAGTTTGTACCATAGCTGATACTCGCATAAAACTCATCGCTATTGTCACCACCTGAAATTGATAAAATATGAGCCAAATGTCTAGTATACAAGGAATGAAAACACAAGCTTAGGCTACATGCAAATGCCACAATCATTGAGTTATTAAGTAATCTTTAGTTAGCTAAGCAACACTGGAGTATTCAAACTCCAAACAATAGGGGTATTTGGGGGAACCTAAGTAACGATCTTGATGCTCAAGGGATTGATATAAGCAGCTTGGATACTTATATCTCCTAGGTAAATCTATCTAATAACTATTAAGTAATCTCATTTAGGGTGTTTAGCCATTTCTCACTTTACTTAACTTAATCCATAATATCACATAATTCAAGTGTTTCCATAAACATTGAATTAAATCATATTACATCCTTTTAAGAATAAGTAAATGTTATACCGATATCAAATACCCTATCGATTACCCACTAAGCCACTTATAAAAGTTATTACATCATGACAGGGGTGGTTTAAGCACCTAAACTATCGTGTCCCCGATCTGAGTAAGGTGCTGCTCCCCAAATAGAATTCAATAGCATAATAGACAATCATACAAAAAATTCTAAAGTTTTCTTAAATTAAAGTAACTTGAAGTATGTCTATCCTAAGCAAAGAGTCAAATACATTACCGCGTACCTGTGCTATGAAGAGAACCAATAAAAGCACTCAAATTAAGATTAGTAGAGGAACTCAAAGGAGTATCTATCACTACTACAAGGAAATTCAATTTAAATCAACATAAACACTTTAAATCATACATAAAACATAACTAATTCTAAGCTTAACTCTCATGAGAATTCAAATGAATCCAAAGTAAAGTCATAATATATCATTTATATATCAAACAAACTCATAAAATCATCACAAGTCAAATTAACAAGCTAAAGAAATGGTTTGATGAAGTGAAAATAAAAAAAAAATATAGGGGGATATGCTTGCCTCCAAAGCTGGCGGTGTTCAAGCGGTATAGTCACACAAAAAATTCTATGCTTGCTAACTCTAGCAGCATTAACACAAATGCCAATAGTGTTGTGGGCTACGCCGACGGTGTTGAGTTGGTGTAGACTGCAACTCAAATTTATCAAAAATTTCGAGAGTTCTACGGGATCAGTCCATGCTTGTAGACACCCTTAACACTAGTAGTGTTGTTGTGTACGCTGGCTGTGCTGACCTTTACACTGGCAGCGTTGAGGCGATATACACTGCAGCATAGATTTTCGAAAAAATTTGCAGACGTCCCTGTTTCGAAACACTATCTTTTTACTAAAGTTTTCATTTCTAAACTTCCTTCAAACACATTTCCAACACCAAACCTTAACTTATATGTATTCTAACTTCTTTTAACACACAAAATCTTCACTTCAAACTCATTAAACGTTTTTATTTACCATTTCAAACACAAATCATCATCCAACCCTCACTTAGCCCATTCATTCTACTCTAAACAATCCTAACCCTACTCATTCCCAACTTCATTCACTTCAACACTCTTGTTACCTATTTAGCACATACCAATAACTCATATATCACCAAAGTCCTACCTCATATACAAATAATACATGCAATTCCTCAAGAACTCATTTCAACATGCATATTCATGATGACATAAAACTCACATGTCTAGAGAAACTTAAACAAGCAAATGAGTTTTTAAACAAGTATAAACTTACCTTAGGAAGCTTTGGTTTGTTGAGGAACACTTGAGCCTAAGACTTGTTCTTGTTAAGGTTTTGAAGTGCAACACAAAGGGGACAAAAGAACAAAGTTTGATAAGAAGAAGAGGAAATTTGTATGGGTTTTGTGTCTGATTTTTGGAAGTGTTTTAGCAAGAAAATGCGGCTCAATCTTATCCAAACTTGGACTTTTGGGGTAGCTGCACATGGGGGTTTAATTTCATGGGCTAAGGCTTGATTTTTTTAGGCTAAAATCTTGTGCTTTTGGGCTTAGTTTCACTTTCAAAATTTCTACCATGTTTAGGAATACACTTTGACCATATTTAACTTATCTTAAACAATATTTTCCTACACTTTCTTACACTTACAACATCACAAGCACAACACCACTTACACATAACATTAGCATAAATTATACCCATACATATACCTATGCTAATACTAGCATAGTATATGTATTGGCTTTCATATGCTCATAAAATTTCCTATATAAAAAAATAAAATATATGCATGAGAATTTAATTAGTAGTAAAATTAAGCTATTTCTCAAGATGATATACTTGCCAGTCAACTACCTTCACTTCTGTCCATTTGTACTCTTGAGTCTATCGGCATAGAGCAAGCACACTTAACAAACATTGAATAAATTTGATTACATATTTAGTTGATTTTAGATTTCTAAGCTCATAACTCATAAGCACAATTAAATATCCATATTAGGGTAAAACTCCTCAATAAACATCCATAGCCTGCACTGGACAATTTCAAATCCCGATGTAAATATATATTAATTAAATTATGCTATAATTCAAGGTCAAATATAAAATTACAAATGAGTAGAGCTACTTATGCGCTATGCTCTTTTTAGACCCGACTCTAAATAAGTCAAGCTCGAGCTTGAGCTCAAACATAGGCTCATTTAGCTAAACAGTTGAGTCTAAGCTTTTCTTCAAACTCGTGAGTTGACTCACAAACAGCCTTATTAAAAGCTTGCAAATAGGTTCGTTAATGGCTCATTTAATATATTAATATAATATTATATAATGATTCATGTAAAAGAGTGAAGCTCAAGCTCATTTAGCTAAACAAGTTTAATAAGTCAAGCTGAGGCTTGTAAATCCTTAATAGGCTTAAGCTTGAACTTGTACATTTTAGGCTCGTTAAAAGCTCAAATAGAGTTTAGCCTGTTAATTTGTTAAATGAGCTGAGTCTGACCCTTTAAAAGCCTAGCTAGGCATACTCATTTGCACCCTTAGTCAAATCTATGATTTAATATTTTTTTAATACCTATTAAGAATTTTGAAATTCCTACAATCTAGTTAAACAACTGTTTGCCCATCACCTAATCATTAAAATGATTAAAGGACTACTTAACATAATAAGCATTTCTATGATTCAACTGTACATAAATCTAAAACATTTAATCACATGCCTTCACTTGACATTAGGAACTAAGCTTTAATTCCACCTACGTTTATTTAATTCTATTAAGCTTCTTTTTTTTTCCTCCCCCTTTTTTATTGATATAATTAGCATTGCCATTAATGTCCTTGAATAAGATAAGGAAATTTTAGTAATAAAAAAAATTCAAATAAAGAAATACATAATTATTATTTATTTGTACTTTTTTAATTAGCATAAATAATGAACGATATGCCGATTAAATAGTGGGCCTTCAAACTAGCCAAGTTTTATAAGACTGATTATTTAGCATCCCAAGGATGTCCATTCATCCTTCGATAACACAACTTGTTTTATGAGGTGAAAAAATGAAAGAAAAAAAATCAGTCCCAAAATGAATTCTTCTATAAAATCATTGAGAAACTCACCACCTTTTGATAATTATGATACTTTCTAGAGTTTTTGTAAATAGTCATTATAAAAGCGAAACAGAGGAACTAATAACTATTAGGATAATTAAAAAACTATTAGGATGGTCTATTTTCTATTTGTATTTGTATAAAAATGATAGGTGTAAATATGTTTGGTTTGCATCTAAATTTTATATGTATTTGACCTATTTGATCTTTTTATGAGAACTTTCAACTTTATTTTTTTTTAATAAACAATTTACTAAAAAAAGTTTGAAAAAAATGTCTATACCTACTAAAAAAAAAGCTAATCAAATATAGAATTAATGATAGAAAAGTTTCCTTTCCTTTTTCTTTTTTTTTTTTTTTTTTGGAAAACATATATAATGAGCAATTTTAAACAAAAACTTCCTAAAACCAGCTAGATCTTGTTGGAGCATGTGCCAACCTATTTGGACCTATGTCCAACCTATAGAAGATCGTAAAAGTACTTGAAACATTTTAGATAAACTACATGCGAACCTAGACATCAGCATGGGACGGTTCCGAACCGCAAACCGCCCCGAACTCACTGTGCGGTTCCTGACCCGGAAACCGCCCAGTGGGTGACGGTGCTGAACCGTTCAAGGACCCGCCGGTCCAAACGGTTCGGCGTGGTGGAACCGACGGTTCAACCGGGTCGAGAACCGCATTCCGGACCAGAATCGGTTCCAACCTGCAAAAAAAAAAAAAGGAAAAACTTGAGAACGAACTGGGAAAGGAAAAGGAGGAGCGTGTTGTGCTGGGTTTCGGGGTCGGGGGGGGGGGGGGGGGGGGGGGGGGGGGGGGGGGGGGGGGGTAGGGTAGGGGCGGGGGGCAAAAAACAAAACGTAACGAAAGAAAAAAAAAACATAAGGAAATGAATAGAAAAAAAAACGGTTCATTGGAACCGAAACCGCTAGAACTGGCGGTTCCTTGGAACCGGGAACCGCCTCGGCTCTGGCGGTCCCGAACCGTGCCGATATCTATGCGAACCTCAGACCCCGACCCGACTGAACATGGCGGCCTTTAAAAGCACGAAAAATTTAATCTCGGGGTACGATTTGATGGGTAATTATATCCCCCAACTTCTATGAAGCAATTGAAGCATAGCAACGTGAAAAAACAGTGCCAGACAACGGACAATCGCCCATAATAACTCCTCCTCTCCTCCATATATAGGCTTAGAGGTCCTGACTCTCAATCTATCACTTTATGCTCTTAAATCCATTATTGACCTATATATCAAAATGATATCACCTTAATCCTTGGAAATTCCCCTTTACATCTAGATCATCCGGTGAAATTCAAGGTAATCTCAAACTTATTCCTTTGCCAATACAAAGATTTAGGAGTAATAAAACAAAACTTTAGTTAATCTTGTTGACCTTTGGGGTGAAAGGGTATACCTCGACCTAAGGTCATAACTCATGGGGGGTGGGAAAAGAAGAAGAAGGCTATTAACTATGGGAGGGGGTTTTTCACCAAAAGACTTAAATACCCTAAAAATGAATATATCAATTCTGGGTTACTCCATATAAAAAACCAATACAGCAATAGTAGCATGGAAGCCTCCACCATCATCTTGGTTTAATTTCCATTGTAACGGTTCTGTTATATTCCATTACTGCGAATGTGGAGTATATAATAGACCAGTATGAATGTAGCTGATTTTTGCTATGCTCTATGATCAAGTATTTGCACTTGGACACTTTTCAATGCTGTGGAATGAAATTATATCTGCACCTTGAAATATATATATATATATATATACATACAGCAATTATACAAATACCACCTTAGGGATACTCAAACATTTAATAGAGTTGCTTATTATACGAGAAACACTGATGACGTTTTTGAGAGACAATTTATTCAAGGACAAGACATTCTTCAGACATATGTTTATTGAAATATGTTGCTCTACAGATATCCCTTCTCTTTACAGCACTTGATTGCGTCGTCAAACATGTCCTCCATTCCATATTTGAACTTGAATCCAGCATCCAATAGCTTTTTTGATGAAACAATAGGATATTTGTGACCCTTAACCTCCTTCAAGGAGCTGCAAAAAGTTCAAACTTAATCAGATCAAAAGCTTTTGCATCCATGATTAGGAAGAAAATAAGAGAGGTCCGATGAGGATGGCAAAAACTTACTCTGTTGTTGGTACTCTGAATTCCGGATACCTTTTAGAAAGGAAATTAGACAACTCCTCAATGGTCAATGTGTTATAAGAGCATATATACCTCCCTTCTGCAGTTGGAAGTTCGAAGAGGAATATGTGTGCCATTGCTACATCATCCACATGCACAAAAGAGTTGTTGAGGAGAAAAGGATACGATGCTTCATTCCCTGGACAAAATGGGCATAGAATTTAAATGTGAAAATAGGGTTAGATCTTATTCATGGCAACTGGGGA
Source organism: Combretum micranthum (assembly GCA_024138025.1). Lineage (NCBI taxonomy): Eukaryota > Viridiplantae > Streptophyta > Magnoliopsida > Myrtales > Combretaceae > Combretum > Combretum micranthum. Next base: position 3,023 of record JAMXBD010002758.1, on the reverse strand, counting down.
GAGTTGAATCCACAGGGATTTGGAGAATAATATGTTATATACCTAGTACCAAAGCGAGTGAGTTCCAAACAGAGCCAGGAAAGTTGGACAAATGAATGGACCAACAATAAGAGATGGAAGAACTGTTACAACATCCAATCCATGTTGCTGTCCGAACTCACACCGCCTTCTCTGTCAATGTCTTGGAGATTCCATATGACCATCCAAATGTCTTCAAATCTCTAATTAAATCAACATCACTCCAGAAACTTTCATCCACAATATCCGCACAGCTTTTGTTAGTCACAACAGTTGCCATACTAGAGGTGTACACAACTCTCTTGACCGTCTTGGAATCTAAGCAAGCCTTAAGGATGGCCATTGCACCAGTGATGGATCTATCGGTCACCACTTGCTCTGGTTCCCTATCCTCAAAGTCTACTGGTGTAGCAACATGGAAGACACCTATGCATCCGTCTATAGCCAATCGAAAACTCTCGGGTTTGCTCAAATCCGCCGAAAAGATCTTTAGATTTTCAGATGCTCTCGGTAAATCTGTGAGGAAATTAATATCTCTCTTGCCATCTTGTTAAAAAAAAGAAAAAATTGTAAGAACAACAATTAATACTTCCTTTCATCAATGGGAGAAATGGAAAGCTTCCCTTAAGCCCTACATCAGGCTATAAGTATTTAAGCCCAAATATACATCCAGCTCACTTTAAGCATCATGCATGCAATTGAAGGATCATGGAATATAATCTTGGCAAATACAAAGAACATACCTAATACCTATCAAACGTTCTAAGAAAGAACTGGGTGAATTAAGGACTAACCTGCAAGGCCATCTCTGATTGTGGTATGCACAGTGTAACCATGTTCCAGGAGTCTCATGACCAGCCATGATGCTAAGAAGCCCGTGCCGCCGGTTACACATACGGTTCCTCTTCTATCTTCCATTTTATGTTTTCTTAGTTGCGTCTGATAAGGTACAACTTTCAGGCAATGGTTTTATGCAAAGGAACAACTTTAGGCGGCTTTTGGTCCATTTTGGTGTAAAAGGGCACTTTTTTTTTTAATCTTTTTCTAGAATTTCTTAAAGTTACAAAATATAATTGAAATCGTCTAGATTGTAAAAATATCATGGAATATTATTATGTTTTTTTTTATACTCTTATCATTAATCATTATTATAGTATTTTAAGGACAAATTTTAGAAAAATTAGAAGGAAAAAGTTGACTATGTTATAGGTAATTTATTTCAACACTTATGACTGCCGAGACAATTTTTCAAAATTTGAATGTGACGGAGGAGCAGCCGTAGGGACAGCGGGCACTAAGTAACCATAGGATATAGACAACTGAGGACCGCCCATTGGCTATGTATAAGAATGTGCGGATCGGCACATGACTTACAACCCATGCAAAATAAGTGAACCGATATGATAGATGACCAATACACGGATTTTTTTTTAAATAATAATATAAAAATAGTAATTTATGTTTTTTTTTAATTTTACTATAAATTTTATTTTTAATAAATAATTTGTTTTGTTTTTATTATTCTAATTAAATCTATTTATCTTTTCAAATAATATAATATCTTTAATATATTTTGCTTTTCTAAAATGATTTCATATTAACATATTAACTTGAAATTTTTTTAGCAATAAAAAAAGAAATATTGAATAATAATAATTAAATTATATTGTTAAACTTGCTTAATTATTTATTTAGAATAATTTTAAATTATTAAATATATGAAATTAATAAATAATTTGGGATCGGTGAAAAAATTAAAATTTATTAATGATACTTTTAGTTTTTTGCAAGGAGATTGTTAAAAAAAGAAAAAAGAGTGATGAAGCATACACCCTCCACTTCATTTTTTTATCATTCATTGTAAATTCCTCCGACCTCATCCTCCTACGATTGCGACTATGACTCCAATGGTGACAATGACACCCCCCCCCCCCCCCCAGCCCTCTTGATCCTAAGTCACTATCCTCGGCCACCAAATGTGTGAGTTCGTTTACTTCCGATCATTGGTAACAACCCAATCTTTCAAGCACATGCATGCTTCAATGATTCCACATTTACCCCATTACATTGTAGATTAAGGACTCATCTGCCCGAATTGAAAGTTGACTCTAATGAAACTGTTGAAGCTGGAGGAGTTAAAACATTCCTTGCCACTACGGAAAGTATCGGTATCAACACAAGCTTTGCCACACCCTTCACCATGCCCCATATGGAGGATCACTTGATGACCAAAGGCCACCACGCCCCTTGCCACGCCCGGTAGTAGCAAGGCGATCCAACCATAGAATCCACTACGGGCTCTGCCATACCCCCCATGGTGCCCTAGACCCACGAACAGAAATGACTACACCTTCCACCACGAACCGTGATCCTTCTACAGCAAACACACTTTACACTTTACAATTTTTATGTACTTTAACTAACTCCAATTGTCTTGCATCCATCCAACACACTATACATCATCATACAAGTCTAAAATTCATCATCCACTCCTTCAACTCTTCCAACCCATCTCTATTTTCCACATCAAACAATCAGCCAAATAAACCAACCATCAACTTCAAGTTTTAGAACTTTAAACCCTCACATCATAAATCTAGTCCACAAAACTAGTAAGTAAGACTCATAACCATGTATCATCCATCAACCAATACAACACAAACTTTGCACTACTCAACACAAAACAACAAAGGCAAAGCATGAGTTAAACTTACCTATACTTGCTTTAACATGAAGATGGAGGCTTAATTGTTGTTCTTGATGATTTAAGAGAAGAAAATGAAGTTGATGTGTGGAGTGTGTGTCCTCCTCTCTTCCACCAGCCGAGGATATTGAAATCATCCCCTCTTCTCCCTCCTCTCGTCTTGTGTTCTTTCTCCTTGAGTCACTGCACCTTATGTAAACCCCTAAAGTTTTACCATCGATTAAGCTTCAACCTTAATTACAAGGTCAACTGGAAATCATAAAGTCAACAGAACCCTAGTCAGACGCAACCGTTCAAGTCT